>JAECMU010166559.1:0-12055 GCA_016106625.1 Dracogyra subfuscus
AGCCTTTCAACATGGTTCAAACATCTTGGAAACAAACAAATTCTATACCTTTTCCAGACTTTTTCCAAGATAAAAAAATATTTTTCAAGACACACGTTACTCAAAATGGACAATCTTTTTGTCACATACATTGTGCAAGCTTCAATGTTGGCAATTGTTAGTCTTTATTTCCCCATAATGTACGTTAGTGCAGAGATCGGAAAATAATGTACGTCGGTTTCCATACTTTTCAAAATTCCATACTTTTCAAGGTTTTCAAAATAATAATGGTTGTTGGCAAATTATAGTAAGCGAATCACGAACAAGATTTTAATGTGGAATTAATATATGCAATACAAATATTAATAGTGGCTCATATGGCATAGCTCTAAAGAAGATCGCCAAAATAATATTATTTGGGTGACTAACGCCATTATTTTTAAATATTTAAGCAGCCCAAACTGGACATTGGTCACATTTGGCAACCTGGCCACAGACCGTTTCGAGCTCTGCTCCATACAAAGCCTGTTTCAACTAGTCCATCAGCATTTCAACTAGTCCATCAGCATTTCAACTAGTTTAGGACAACATCATATGTTTTAGCCCATTTTAGCAGCACACACGCACATTGAGGATCTTCATGTGAAAAGTTTATTACCAAAATGTAAATGCGATAATATATAATCATTTACATCCAGCAAGGAACATTTGGTTCAGTATCGCATTGCGATTTCAGCTACACAGGTTTTCGAGATCACTACACAATTTTAAAAACATTAAGCAACAACTAAAAAAAATCTATTGACTAAAATTTCGCTGATTAAATTTTAAAAACAAAATGTTTGTAGACTTCATCTTGACAAAAACGTGGTTTTACTGCAACATGACATTTATATAGCTGTAGCATGCATGTACATATCACATGAAGAACAGGTTTAACATACTACTCAATATGTATTGCACTGTCACAGTGTCGAGTTGTCTTATAATTCACGGCTATTATAATTGCAAAATCTGGAAATTACAGTGTGTATCGTGTTTTTCGAAATGAACTCTTCGTGTATTGGATGTACTAGTTCTTACACCAGCAACAACATAGATCAATATAAAAAAATTGATTAAAGGTAATTAGCCCATCATCTACCATACGCATTACAGGAGTATACACCTGTCAGTTAATTCACTGTGTATAATTAGCTGTAACTGGCATGTTTTATAATTTGTGAAAGGTGAGTTAAATATATATCTGACAACCAGCCATCTATCATATTAATTTCAGGACATCACATGATCTAATCTATTCCGACCGATCGGGTAATGACCCAGACATGTGTGTATATTAATTATTATTATTATTATATGTAATGTATGTATGTAACTTTTAACTTGCAAAACAAGAAATGGCAATCACATGATCACATTTGGGTGAGATTTGGTTTTATACTTGCCTTTTAGGCAAGTCATTTCAGCACATTGACTTGCCCGTGCAATTTGTTTAATGTTAGTAACCCCACCAGAACGTTTTCTTATATAATACTTGGCATAGTTCAGTTTCAATGGGCACACACAATTATTGGTTTTAAAGTATATCAATGTTTATAAACAGGTTGTTGTTATGCAAATAGCTAGTTTTTTAAATTTCTATTTATACCCTTCAAATGAGTACTGCAACTTTTTGGCTGTTTACATTTTAGTTTGAGCCATTATTATACTTTTGCATGAAGTCTATATGCAAAGTCTATACTCCAAGTACAAATTTACTGTTTAAATATAAAACCAGGCCTCGAAACAGGAAGCTTTGAAAGAGAAAGTCAAAAGCAATACATCAGGGCTCGGCTGTACAAATTTGTCTCCCACGTTAAGTTTTAAAATAATTGCCACGGATGAAACAGCCACCCGATGGCAATTTTGAGCCTGCCTTTAGCAATATATTTGTAAAGTGACATTTGCAGCAAATAAACATGATTGAAAGCTTATTTAGTTGCATACAGATATTCAAACAATTAAGTGTTGAATATTGGCAGGTAATGTAGTACACCATGACCCATGCTTATAAAACATAAAGTCTAGACTTTAATAAAGTCCTGAATTTAATGTAAAGCTATTTGAATAGCATTGCCATGATGTTAAAGTCTGGATTATATTAAAGTCTAGATTTTACAGTTCATAATTAAGCATGGGGCTAGGTATATACATTTTGCCATTGTTGGAGAGTTCTACCAATGGCACGAAAGTGCTGTCGGGGATGCTCTTTGCCTACAGCAATTTATATCTCAACGACAGCAATTGCCGCCCGTGCCGTCGTTAAGTTTGAGCCATGAACATTTAAATACGGTCTGTTGAAATAAGACCACACAGTGTCAGGGGAACATTTCAGCTTTTTGATAGTGTGTTCAAAACTAGGACCTACATATATTCAGAGATCGTGATTTTTGACATTATTAAATTTTGAAGATTTCCCATAACAACCAAAAACATGTTAAAATATATTTGGGAACAGATATCCCTGTACTGCCAAACTGCCGAAGTCTCTCTTTGTAAATTTTTCCAAGCATTTTTTCTTTCTTGATACATTCCTTTTCTGAATAGGACTACCACTTACAGTTGTCCTACAGCTGTTCAGATAACCGCCTGTCGTTAGACTAATATAATGAGTAACAGCTGTTTGCAACTGGTTATGTTTATTTAGGGGTCATGTACAAATCCTATTCATGTAGTGAAAACATATTGTGTCTACTGGGATATTTTATTAAAATTATATCAGTCTTTCTTCTAAATTAAAATTTCAAACTGCTTACATTTTATAATATTATTAATAACATACTCTGAAATAAAAAGAAGTTTTGTAATCAAATTCAGTTTGTTTTGTTTTTTTAAATAATCTAAAAAAAATCATAGATTTTTAATTGGATAAATTTTCTTAAAACGTCCTACAGGGATATTCTATGGTGGTCTTTAGAATGAATGGATTATCATTTACTATCATAACAAAATTGAAAATTAAATAGCAGAGCTCTCTAGGCTGATGATTTTAAAGTAGCCTAATTATTGTGAACTACAGACACATCAAAACGACGTATCAGTAACTTTTGTTTTGCTAGATAAATAAATATCTTTTATAATGTAGTTGATTTATTTGTTGAACATTACGTCACATTGCAAGCAAAGTTCAAAATTTTAAGTTTATTTTTTAAAATGGCAACAAACAAGATACGGTAATACCGATGACTTTATTCTTTGTGGCTACTAAATAAAACTGCAATAAATAAATGATATAAAAGTTATTTGAAAGCTGTATGTTCATATTTAATTTTTAATTTACAGCCCTTGAAATTCGGACAAGTTTGCTACGGCAGTTAAGTGCCACCGCAAATCAATTTTGCAACGGCAATACAGCAGCAATTTTAGAGAAAAGATTAATGCTGTCAAAATTATTAATATATATCCACTGCAGTAATAATATGCTAAAACATGACATCTCAACTTTACTTTCATAAGCTTCTATACTGGAATAAACCGATTTATATTAAATTGAAAACATTGGACCACACTCGATTATAAATGCTTTTTTCTGGGATCTGTAATTGGACAGAGTTCAAAGAAAAATGCTTACACACTTTTCACCACTCACAGATTTGCAACGGCTTTTGCGACGGCATTGCCGATTGCCGTCACGAATATCGAGAGCTGAATTTATACGTTTTAAAAACATTGCTACACAAAATTAGTAATGACTCATAAAATGTGACTGTCGCTAATACAAACAAATTTAAAACAAAATTTTCTCTGCCGGCTCTAAAGTCTAATCTAGAGTTTAAAAAATAGTCCTGAGAATTGACTTCTCCCGTCCGAGAAGAAAGGGGAAAAGTTTGCTAAAAATATGACAAGTGAACATTTATCGGTAAAGTTCATGACATTTCGCCATGTTCATTCAGAAAACTTCTGAATTATACACTTGGTTCTAATAATTAGGCCCTAATCTAGAATTAAAACAGTAATCCTGAGAAGTGACTTCTTCCGTCCGAGAAGAAAGGGGAAAAGTTTGATAAAAAACAGAAGTTAACATTTATCGGAAAAGTTCATAATATTTCGCCATGTTCCATACATGTTAATTCAGAAAATTTTTGAATACGGTAATACACTTGGTTCTAATCATTATATTTAGGCCCCAATCTAGAATTTTTAAAAATAGTCCTGAGAAGTAAGGGGAAAAGTTTGCTAAAAATAAGAACTAGTGAACATTTATCGGAAAAGTTCATAATGTTGACATGTTCCATGTTCATTCAGAAAAATTCTGAAATAATATACACTTGGTTCTAATCATAATATTTGTATATAAAATCAGTGCTTATGGTTTGAAAATTGATGGAGAGCAATAAACTGCTCTCCTGAAATGATGATGGAGAGCAATTGCTCTCTGTATGTATATTATATAAAGAAACAAAAAGATATATGCCCTGTTGTTAGATTTATCTATAATTAAAATAAATATTAAGTTACTAAAGGTATGTGATTTATAGCAAAATAAAAGTGAAACAGAGATGAAATAAGATATCTAGATTTAGCAGAAGTCTGTTGAGAGATTTAATGTGATGCACCATCAGCAAACCACTTTTTGACACTGACGTTATCCAATACTCAGTTGTCAATGTCCGTAGGTTAACAATTTCCGACAATACCCGAAAATCTAACGCGACCAACGGGCGGCTCTCGGCTGACAACGGAAACGTGCGAGACATTCCGAATGACAGCATATGGGCCATTCATAAAATCGAGCAAATCAGGAAACAAATCCTTGACCTTTATACTCAGTCCAGTTATCAACATTCTCTCATTCTCGGGTTTCGCTGACCAATCAATAAACAACTTGCAAAACATAGAAATAAGTCAAACATTTCTATAGACCGGTAGCTATTTTCAATTTTCCGTGGTGCCAGTTCACAGTATTTTTGGAGTAAATAGATTAGCGATGTCTACATGTGATAACGCGAGCAGTTTTTCGCCCACGTGGAAATTGTTTTGCGCGAGCACACGCGAGCGAGAGCAATTGCTCGCATCAAACCATAAGCACTGTAAAATAATACTTCCGTCAATAAAATTGAAACAAAACAATTATATGTTTCATTAAAAACGTGATATTATTAAGTAGTTGATAATGTGCCGATATGTCAAAATTAATTTAATAATTATTAGTATTTTGGGGCAATCTAAAATAAATGTGGCCAACGATTAACAATGCTTGACTTGTCACAGCAAACGACCTCACGTATGTCGATGTACAGTCTGATTTCAAAGTAAAAACAAGGACTAACACATGGCGACTAAGTTGCCAAATCAGCTATAACACTAAATACAAATAAGTCAGTCTTGACATCTACTGTGTGATTTTGTTTTTAAAATCGGAATAGGTCCAAAATATTATGGAGACTTCAAATTCTCACTACTGCTAATAACTCAATGACTAGAACCGACTTTCGGTGAAGAAAATATGCATTTTGTTGCCAAGACCAGGGCCTGATGAGATGTATTTTAAAACAATATGAAATTAAAAGGTACCAGAAACATGGGCTAAATAGCAGATATATGACATTTTTCTACATACATCTGTCTTTTCAAAATATAGCTGCAATTTAGGGGATGCTTTTGGAAGGCGAATTTCTGTTTTACCTGCCAAATGCACAACTGGGAATGAAAATGAATAACTAACAAAAGCAAAATAATATGTAGAGGTTATGGGGCAACTGGTTCCAGGGCGAGTTACAGTAGAGACACCTTTTTCTTTTAGGTGTCAACTCAAAATGGCTGTTATCATTGGTGACTGATTATTTCAACCCTTGGCTAATAGTAATATAAATTTCTTTATTACCCCAGTGGGCACTCAGAACGGGGGAAATATAAATCATAATTTCCCTAGGGACTTATTATGTATTGGTCTAACGAACAATACTATTGGACAATTTAACGCTTACAAACCAATGGCTTTATCGGTACTAAATATCATCACGATTTGACAAATACACACAATGATGTCATGTAGTTTGTAGAGTTTGTGTTTACAACTCTGTTTTTGGTATTAAATTTGTAACAAAATGTAATTTTAATGCAATTCATTATAGATTTTGAAGCAGAATAGAGAGCTCGTGTTTTTGAAAATTATCTATGAACGTGATTAAATTACGTTATAGTAATTCTCAGAACAGTGCGTAAAGCGGTTTACATCATACCTATACAGGTCGGCCTTCGTGCATGTGCGTGGAAAATAAAGTTTTTTAGAGAAAAAATAGCTGAGGTAATAAATAGAATAACAAACTCGGTACCAGTTATTATCAAATTTATGTCCCTCGTGAAATAATTTGTATTTGTCACTCGCTAAAGCTCGTGACAACTGAAAATTATTTCACTCGGGACATAAATTTGATAATAACTGGAAACTCGTTTATTATCCTCTATATATTACGAAATTGGAAATCAGTGGTTGCATGTTTAGCACATGCATACTTATAAGCTTAATACCAGCTATATTGCTGAGGATTTTGTGACCAAATCGTTCATGTCAAGTCCGAAAGGATCTTTTGCGTTATTAGTTAAATATTCATTGCCATTTTATGCAACAATTTCATTAAAAAAGATAAAATAGTAGTTAATTTAGCAGTCACATAATTTGTTTTAATAATGAATAATTAATGGATTAAGTTGGAGAATACATTCAGAAGTGTAGGTTCATTAAAAATAATCGAACTCGCCTCTACAGCACTTGTGAATTTTGTTCATGAATCTACACCCCCTCGTACATTAACCAAATAAAAATGTTACATATTTGCTAATCAGTTTTGAACTGACTAAAATTATAGCTGATCAAGACTTTGAAAACAAAATGTTCCCTGGAATTTGAAAGAAAATTCCTCTTAGTCATAACATAAAGTGTCATTTCTACTGATATACATGTACAAGGATACAGGTACATGGAGATACAACAGAAATATTCCTCTAGTTAGATACGAAACAATTCATTAATAATCAGGGTTGAATTGTAAAAAAAAAATTACCACTATCCCAAAGGAATAATGTATTTCAAAAAACATTATTTCGTCTAAAAATGTACGATCCCTTCAATTATTAATGTACCACTAGTTTTCCTGACTGCTACATAGCCCTGTAAAACATTGCATAACAAACAATTGTTTATATACCAGTCTATGCATTACTGCATACTAAATGGAATTACAAACGAACTCACTCCAAACATTAGTCTCAATCAAAATGACTGTTTATTTTGTACCAGTAAGTGCATGAGAAAGGTCTTAGTAGCGCGAGGATTTGTTCTGCAGAAAAAATTTAGCTGAAGAAAAAGAGTACCGGTACTATGAAGGCAATTTTAAAGAAAAGATTACTGCTCTCAAAATTATTAATCTATAGATATATTCCATACCGGAAAAAAACAATTTATATTAACATAACTAGATTATAAATGTGTTTTTTTCTGGCAAAAATTGCCTACAGACTTTTCACCACTCAGATTTGCTACAGCAATGAAATACTGTCGCAAATCAATTCTGTGATAGCTTTTGCTATGGCATTGCTAATTGCTGCCGCACATTTCGAGGACTACTCCAAAAGTACTTTAAATATTCAACCAGATACAAATATTAAAAATAAATCAGAAGCAGAAAAAAAAAGCAAAATAAGTATTTTATAGTATTTCGATTTAAAAAAACCAAAAACACCACAAATATACAACAGAGGCAAAAGTATTTTTTATACGACAGCATAAACAATGTTGAACTACATAAATAAACCTGTTACATTTACTATACCATTTGAATACTTTTTATTTTTCAAATGTCCCGCATTAAATTAAACCTTTAAATGACAAAACAAGTAGTTTTGTGTCGATGTTTACAACACATCGATAGCGTAAAGTATCTGCGCATAATCAAACCATTTCCGGTGGAAGTTGATTTTGCCTGATGTCTGTGACGTATATATCTGTCACGTATTTACACCAGCAGCTGTTAGTGGGGGAATCGTGTGTTTATTTTATATGAAAAACTGTCAAATTATGGTAAAAAAGGGTAGCATGATAAATAAAAAAAGACCAGGTTACTATGTTTTGATATCGTTGTTATTTGGCAAGGTTCGATAATGGTGTAACAGGCTCGCTGATGCTCGCCTGTTACCCCATTATCTAAACCTCGTCAAATAACAACAATATTAAAACGAAGTAACCTGGTATTCTATGTTTATCACACCCATGTAATGGGTGAAACTCATTGTGTGTGGCATACACCTCCACATTGAGTCTAGTTGTCCGGTGTTGGATGGTAATGTAGTTGCAATAATGCTTTTCTTAATGGGCACAGACTTCATAAAAAAAAATATTTAAAAAAATAATAGCTCGATTACTCTGCCGTTCGAGAGCTAGACGGACATTTGTACAGTAATGGGTTATGATCGCTTTTTGCCGTCAGCAATTATCTCTGGCCATTTTGACTCCTCTGGTCGTTTAGCACTTTTTCTTTGGCCCTATAATACTATTGACTATTATCTTGTGGCCGTTTTGACTGCATACTGTGCATTAGTGGTTACTATGTCAAATATTTTTGAATGGCAAACTTGAAAATGTAGATTGTAATGGTATTCAGCATCAAACTTAGAATTTTGGTTGTACTAAGAGTGGGAATGTTTGCTTGCCATGTGGTAGTCATCCATTCTGTGTTTTCGCTACATATAACAGGGTGCAAAGCAGCCCTTTATATTTATTCGCCAACTGGCTAGTGAATGAAAAAAATACTAGCCAACAAGAGATTGTTACTCGCCAGGCAACATATGAAGTACGTGTATTAGTATGGATAATTATAATAACATAATTAAAGAACTTTAAACACCAACGTCATCCTATGTTGTTTATGTTTCTCAAGGGTATGTTCAAGATGCACTGGTACCCGCTTTACGACAGTATTAGCAATATATGTGATTCCTATTTTTATCGTATCTTTTAAATTCAAAATCTAAATAAAACGCTCTGGTTGAACTTTATTGTGTGGTGGGTTTTTTTCCACGTCTGTTTCACCACCAGATTCATTGTCTAAAACACGTTTACTTATACTGTTATAGGCGTAATGGAATTTCTCTGGAAATATGCAGTTATAGTTGCAGGTTTCTTGTTTCCAGTCAACATAACACCTAAAAAAAAAAAAAACGTTTCCAAGAGTCCAGAAGCAAATCATTAATTATTTTGTTTTACTTCGTAAACCGTTTTTAATTGGGTTACGCGATTCCGACAAGTATACCGACGGCTAGTTACAGAAACTGGGACATATATTATTTATTTATTTATTTTTGTTGACGATATGCTATCGTTACCAACATTCTCGAACGTATAAAAAAATGTTTTATTATTTAGCATATTTCCGCCATGTAACATTTAGCTTAACTTTAGGCACAAACAAATTGGCTGCGAAGCAACTGGTCCAAAGGCTTTGTGAAAACTCATTTACAATCGGAAAACCTCGATGTGTCACGAGACTTTCCAAACACCTCGATCGTCAAGTCTACCGGAGAGCTCCGAGAGTGATATCCGCAAACAGGGGAAAATGCGGAAGTGTATGTTTAGTGTTTACAGTTTCGATCATCAGTATATGTGTCGTCTGACTGATTAGTGAAATAAATGTACCAGTGACAGCTTCATTCTTAAAAAAATAATCTACTCGCCAAAAGGCTAGTGTTTTGCAAATTTAAATCGCCATAACAGAATTTCACTCGCATAGGCGAGTATTTCACTCGCAGTATTGCGCCCTGTATAAATATCTACAAGGTATTTGGGGTGGCTTCCCCAGAAAGAAATTGGGTTAAGTTTAGCTTTAGGGTTAAAAAAATCATACAGTAATGATATTATAAGAGTAATTAATTTTGCCAAAAGGTTAACTTAAAACAAAATCTACAAAAAACAATGGGTATGGCACCAAACCCATTTTAACCTCTGGTAGAAATCTTGCTGGTGGCAGACAGCGATCATAATCATCTAAACGTATGTCTACCTCTTGAACAGCAGTGTACTCGAGCTAAAAAACATGTATATTTCAAGTTATATGCAATTTATTAGGTCAAATGCTATGCAACACTTGACTTTTATTCTAAAGAGTAACTAAACATCAACAAACTCCTTCATACTCACCTACTGCAGGAGCATCATAGGAATCACCCAGTAATATTTCTGGTGCTGAATATGCCAATGATCCGCATGAGGTCTCAAGTTTATAACCTGGATTAAACATGTTACTAAAGCCAAAATCTGTCAATTTTACAAGTCCCAGTTTTTCAAAGAAAACTACATTTTCTGGCTTCAAATCCCTGTGTACGACATGCAGCTTGTGACAATATGAAATTGCTTCAACAATCTGCCTGAAGTATGTCCTGGCGGCGGGCTCCTTAAGGCCCCCGTCGTGTTTCATTATGTAATCATACAAATCTCCTCCATCACCAAGTTCTAAAATTAAATACAACTTTGTTTGTGTATCGATAACCTCATACAGACGTACAACATTCGGATGTTGCACCAATTTCATGCATCGCACTTCCTGGAAAAGATGCGCTTTTGAAACGTCATCGAGTTTGGTCTTATCAATAACTTTGACAGCTACTTTTTCGCCGGTAAAGACGTGTCTGGCCAGCTTAACGACTGCAAAATGACCACGTCCGATCGTGTCCTCGAGATCGTACAAACCAGCGATTTTCCCATCGTGGTCGTTTCTGTGCTTCTTAGACATGGTGGATACCTACAAATCCTCTGACAACTGTAGGTTTTCATCTATGATGTTGATTCTTCAAAACATCATCTAAAAGTAGTGTATTTCAAGAATTATTGACTTGTCAAACGACATTATCCTTTCGAATTTATCAGCAGCCATTTTTTACAGTGCGCATTGTTTTGCGCATGACGATATAGCACGTGACCTAAATATATTTGGATGAATGAATGGGTATCAATTACCGTGCGTATGTACTCCATAGTAAACAGCTAAATATAATATTATACAATTTCAGAATGAAGTAGCATTAGAAGCGTAGTGTTGCCTAGACCTTGGGGGTTCGAATACAAACCTAACGGAACATTTTGTCTTCTAAATATGAATTGCCTAATAGTAGTCTGCTACACTGGGAAAAAAACAAACATATTTTAGCCTCCGCGGATGGTGGTGGGAGGAGGGGGAGCATTCGTCCAAAACTCCGATCTCACCAGTATATCCCCCCCCCCCTCGAGACTACAGAAATTAAACTAACATATTATTATAAATCATTATTATGTCCCATACCTCCAGATATTGTTCCTACGGATAGGTGAAAGGCGTTTAGATCTATCATGCTATGTACTTTCGCATAGGCCTGCATGGAATTGGTAGAGGTGGTGGTGGTGTCCAGATTGTGACGAGCAAAGAGGTTATTTTTTTATAAAATTCGTCCATGATTTGAAACTTTGGAAAACTTTCAAGTTATAGTTTATTTAGTTTAACGACACAACTAACATTTGATATGCCTATTACATTTTTAGTACATTTTCTGACGAAGAAAACACGCTCAGGCTACATATACCAACGTACATGTTTACTTTTAGTAGCGAGGAAAGAAATAAAGCAATGTTTTATTTAATGGTTATTCATGGGCTACTCTTTCCGACTAGCAGCATGATATCTTTTATATGCACCATCCCACATACAGGATAGCACATAGCACAGCCTTTGATATACCAGTCGTGGTGCACTGGCTGTAACAAGAAATAGCCCAATAGGTCCACCGACGAGGATCGACCCCAGACCGACCGCGCATTGAGCGAGCGCTGTACCACTGAGCTACGTCGCGCCCCTTAGTAGCTAGGAGTCTTTTAAAGGGACATACCCTAGTTTCAGTTCATGAAAATTAACATTAAGTTTAGTTTAATTTACTAACCTGTAACACATTTTGATAAAGTTACAACTGAGTGAAACATGAGTCTTTCACTTTGAAATGGTGAAATACTCTCTAAAATAGAATAAAACTGGACTACATAACTGATACTTCTCAGAGGCACGTGCCTTTTTAA
>JAECMU010166589.1:0-11112 GCA_016106625.1 Dracogyra subfuscus
ATCTTCTTCTGTTTTTCATTGAAAGCATATTGTCACAGATCACTGACCTATTAAATGGCCTAAAAATGTATTACCTAAAACAAATATAAATTTGATTTGCTCCCAAACGTTCAACCATCTATGTAACCACCATACTCCACTTACTAATGATGTTTTGTACAAATTAATTGAATTATGGCAATGGTCCATAATTCAAAACCTGAATTTGCCGAGAGGGTTGACATGGATTTCACTCCATCGTGGTTCAGTTAAGGCGATGCGATAGCTAGATTTGCTTTCCAAAAGTTAATGTAATTATAATTTATTATCAATTTTTAAAGAAATAAGGTCCTTAAATCTGTGACAGTATGCCTTTAAGTAACAATAGGTTATAGTCTATTATTATAAAGTGAAACCTGTTTAAACTGGACCCTGACCTAACTGGAATCCTGTCAAAACCAGCCATATTTCATGGTTCTGAATTTTCTCAATTCTAATACACGATCCTGTCTAAACCGGAGTGATCCAGTTTAGGGGCAAGACACAGCCCAGTAGTAAAACACTCACTTGATGCGCGGTCAGTTTGGGATCAATCCCTGTCAGAGGGCTCATTTGGCTATTTCTCACTCCAGTCAATGCATCACGACTGGTACATCAAAGGCTGTGGTATGTGCTATCCTGTCTGTAGGATGGTGCATATAAAAGATACCTTGCTGCCAAATCGAAGAGAGTAACTCATGAAGTGGCAACAGCGGGTTTCCTCCTTCAATATCTGTGTGGTCCTCAACCATATGTCTGATGCCATATAACTGTAAATAAAATGTGTTGAGTGCATCATTAAATAAACCATTTCTTTCTTTCTTTCATTAAATAAAACATTTTTTTCCTTCCTTGATCCGGTTTATACATATTTCACTGTACATGCTTATATTAAATTGACCTGTGACACGACCTGACATGACCCCTGACATACTGTAGCTGCTATGTAAATTACCAGAGAATTAATTAAATAAAGATGCTGCACCCTGCTGTTTGATAGCACTGACCATGTTGTCATGTTCTGGTTTCGTCTACAATAAGAAAGACAGGGCAACATTGAAACCTAGGTAGGTATACACAAACTGGGTCTACAGCTGATATAATGCAAGTTAAATACAAAGACTGAGTCTTCTGTAGATACAATTTCGATAATCAGTTCTACTATATAATCAGCACCACTACATAATCGGTCCCAATACATAATCGGTCCCACTATATAATCAGCACCACTACATAATTGGCCCCAATACATAATCAGTCTACTCTACATATGAACAAGGCCTCCTGACTTTATCGTTTGATCGACGGTTCAAAAATGCATCATATTTCCTTCATTCAAAACGCGCACCTATTTTCTTTGGCTAAATTCCGACTGCTCCAGATTCAAAAACCCATAGTACCCATACACCCACCCCCACCTGCTACCGGCCCCGGCCGGACTGCTTGTGCTCCCTTGCACCTTCTAGTGCAGGCGGTCCTTCCTTCCAACACTCCCACCGTTCCTTTCATGGACGGAGGAGCTGGCCAAGACTGGCATCTGTGCCCAGGACAGGCGTGCGCTACAACAGTTTTCTCTGAATTTGCATGTTAAACCCTCTGACCTGACCAGATTTGGACACCTCATAAAATTAATTAGCATTTACCTTGCCCATACCGAAATAAAGGTGTTTTTAATCATTGTGATTGGCTGAACTTTCAGTGGCACGTTAATAGAGTTCCTGATCTGATATTCATTGTAGTGTGGTACAAAATTGTGTGGAAGATTCATAAACTATATTACTGTCTCTAATTTCAGTATATGTTGACAAAGTATGGCCCATTGTCTTCATGAAGTGTGGCCCATTTTATTATATACATAGCAGTGAAATATATAGATCTACGGAAACCATAAAAGTCATATCTGGTGAAAAGTCATATTTTCACTGTATTTTAGCTACTTTAGCTATTTTAGTCGTATTTACATTTTTGCAAAAAAACAAAAATGATTAAATTATCTTCCTTTGTCTCGGTTCTTTGTATTTAAATTTGATGATTACCAATGCATTTAATCGTATTTGAAAAAATTAAAATTTAATTTAAACAACTGTACATATAAATAAAGTGATATGAAGTGCAATAACGATAAAATATCTCAAACGAATTGAATATGAAGCTAAATAATGATGACAAAATGTAGTGTCATCGAGTGTAAGGGTAAGAATTTAACGGTGTTCGAATTGTATTGTTTTTGTGGGAGTTTTTAGAGGATCGCTTTGTCAGGTATCTTTGCAGCGAGGTATTGTTAAATAAATGTTAATAAAGATAAATTTTAATCAAATTTCTTTTTTAAAAATCCATGGTGTAGTAAATGTTCTGGAAAGGTTCCAGAGGAAGAAATATATCATGACATTATGCAAAAGATATTACCAAAAAATGAAAAAATATTGTCAAAAATAGGAAATTATGTATATAACAAATAGACCATTTCATGGTATTTTTGTGAATATGATTTTTATGTCAACTCGTGATGTGTGAAAACCATATTTTCACTGATTGCTTCGCAGTTCATGAAAATATGGTTTTCACACACCACTTGTTGACATAAAAATTGTATTCGTAAAAAAACACATGAAATAGCTTCTATATATTGACAGAAAAAGAAAAAAACTAAAAAGAATTCTTTTCTATGCTGGTACCATCTTGTTACTAACATATTCCCATGTATACAGTGGTCTTTTTCAGCTTTAATCTTGCTGTTAATATATTCTCATGTATACAGTGATATTTTAACTTTAATCTTGATTTTAATTTATTTCCGCATACACTGCAGTATTACATCTGTAATCTTGCTGTTAATATATTGACAAAGGAAGAAAATGTTTTATTTAATGATGCACATGACATATTTTATTTACAGTTCTATGGCATCAGACATGTGGTTAAGAACCACACAGATATTGAGAAAGGAAACCCGCTGTTGGGCTACTCTTTTCGATTAGCAGCAAGGGATCTTTTATATGCACCATCCCACATACAGGGTAGTATCTACCATAGCCTTTGATATATGAGTCATGGTGCACTGGCTGGAACGAGAAATAGCCAAAATGGGCCCACTGACAAGGATCGATCCCAGACCCAACTGCACATCAAACGAACATTTTATCACTGGGCTACATCCCGTCCTTGTATTGACAAAGTGTGGCCCATTGTCTTGACAAAGTGTGGCCCATTGTCTTTACAAAGTGTGGCCCATTGTCTTGACAAAGTGTGGCCCATTGTCTTGACAAAGTGTGGCCCATTGTCTTGACAAAGTGTGGCCCATTGTCTTGACAAAATCTGGCCCATTGTGTTGACAAAGTGTGGCCCATTGTATTGACAAAGTGTGGCCCATTGTCTTGACAAAGTGTGGCCCATTGTCTTGACAAAGTCCGGCCCATTGTATTGACAAAGTCCGGCCCCATTGTATTGACAAAGTCCGGCCCATTGTATTGACAAAGTCCGGCCCATTGTATTGATGAAGTCAGGATCATTGTCTTGATGAGGTCCGGCCCATTGTATTGATGAAGTCCGAACCATTCTATTGACGAGGTCTAGCCCATTGGATTGATGACCAGCCCATTGTATTGACAAAGTCAGGACCATTGTATTGATAAAGTCCTGCCATTTGTATTGACGAAAAAAAGAGTTTGTTTTATTTAACAACACCACTAGAGCACAATGATTTTTTTATCTTATCATTAGTTACTGGACATCTGACACATTAAGATACTGTTTGTTAGAGGAAACCCACTGTCACCACATAGGCTACTCTTTTATGACAGGCATTAAGGTATCTTTTATTTGCACTTCCCACAGGCAGGATAGAACAAACCATGGCCTTTGTTGAATCAGTTATGGATCACTGGTCAGTGCAAGTGGTTTACACCTACCCACTGACCCTTGCGGAGCACTCACTCAGGGTTTGGAGTCAGTATCTGGATTAAAAATCCAATGCCTCGACTGGGATCCGAACCCAGTACTGACCAGCTTGTAGTCCAATGGCTTAACCTCTGTGCCACTGAGGCCGGTCATATTATATTGACACAGTCAGGCCCACTGTATTGACACAGTCAGGCCCAGTGTATTGACACAGTCAGGCCCATTGTATTGACACAGTCAGGCCCATTGTATTGACACAGTCAGGCCCATTGTATTGACACAGTCAGGCCCATTGTATTGACACAGTCAGGCCCATTGTATTGACACAGTCAGGCCCACTGTATTGACAGGAAGAAAAAATGTAACAGAAACATTTTCTTTTCTCCATTGTACCATCAGTTACCTATACTGTACCAGCTTGTTATTAATATATTTACATGTATACAGTGGTATATTCCAACTTTAATATTCCTGTTAATATATTCCCATGTATACAGCAATATTTCAAGTTTAATCTTGATTTTAATATATTCCCACGTACACTGCAGTATTATATCTGTGATCTTGCTGTTAATATATTATCATCTATACCAATACTGAAGTATGGCAGATCTAATCCTGATATATTAATATACTCTTTACAAAACAGTAAGGGAACCTGAAATATTAATGTTAATATCGACTATTAGACTGAACATACGTTTTGACCACAGACATCCTAGTAGAGAACGATCAGGTCTGTTTATCAACACACCGAAAAACATTCCATAGTTTACACATGCATCACACAGTTGTCCCATACACATGCGTGGGGTGTCATTCTCAATTTTGACAATTTCTAGGAAGGTTGATTAAACACTGTGGAACATTATTTCTGTCAATCTTTTTCATTCTGTTCATCATACAGTTGTTATTGTTTGTGCTATCATGTCTGTGGGATGGTGCATATAAAAGATCCCTTGCTGCTAATTGAAAAATGTAGCGGGTTTCCTCTCGAAGACTATGTCAAAATCATGAATCGTTTTAACTTACAGCTGATGACCTTTTATGACACCCAATAGCCGATGTGTATTTTTGTGCTGATGTGTCATTAAACATTTGTTTTGTTCATTCATTCATTCATTCATTCATTCATTCATTCATTCATTCATTCATTCATTCATTCATTTATCCATCCATCCATCCATCCATCCATATCCATCCATTTCATTCATTCATTCCAGACAATGATTCATAAATCAATGTGCTTTAGTGGTGTCATTAAAACAAACTTTAATTTTTAAAACATTTAGTGGAGACAACATCCACAGACTGAGCCACTTGGCGATCTAACAAAAGTCATATACAGACTGAGTAAATAAATATTCAGACTGAGTCTCCAGTAACTTTTCAAACAGTCGTCACCAGTCCGTTTTCACTTTATCCAATCCTCAGTTTTTCTGCTGGAGTAATTGATCGTATAGCTGGGCTAATCTCTGTGGGATGTCCTGAGTCATGATATAGCTGTCTTCCCAATTCCATAATTGTGTGATATTTTCTACAGATAGTAAACTGCTTCCACTGCCCAGATTAAGTCAGTGAGATGTAGTATTATCTATTCAACCAGTTAGCATTACTGTTGAATCTCAGATTGCCCGGTTCTATATAAGTGATTCAGATCCACAAATTGTTATTAGTACTTGTGTGTATATGAAGAGAAGTCAGAGTCTTGTGTTTACCACTGATAAATGTGAATCTAGAAAAAGACTGTCTTCTGATCATCACCGATACACTACTGATAAATGTGAATCTAGGAAAAGATATTCCTGTGATCATCACTGATACACCACTGATAAATGTGAATCTAGGAAAAGATATTTTTCTCATCATTACTGATACATTACTTGTAAATGTGAATCTAGGAAAAGATATTCCTGTGATCATCACCGATACATCACTGATAAATGTGAATCTAGGAAAAGATATTCCTGTAATCATCACTGATACACCACTGATAAATGTGAATCTAGGAAAAGATATTCCTGTGATCATCACCGATACACCACTGATAAATGTGAATCTAGGAAAAGATATTTTTCTCATCATCACAGATACACTACTGATAACTGTAAATCTAGGAAAAGATATTCTTATCATCATCACTGATACACCACTGATAAATGTGAATCTAGAAAAAGACATTGCTGTGATCATCACCAATATATGTTTGTTTACTGGTATACAGAATAAATAGTGAAATAGTGTTTTCTCACCAAGAAAACAGTTTGAAATTGTGACAACTATAAATTCATCTGGCCGTTTCCATCTTTGAAGCTTGTGATTCTTAAATCAGTTCAAATTACACATGGAGAAGTGAAATTCTTGGATATTGTGTAAACAGTTGAAAACTTGAGTCTTTAAAATGTTGGGTTTTGAGGTTAATTTAGTTTTACAAGGAGTTGGTAGCCATTGTTAAACATCAGCATACTCAGTTTAATTTTTTATTTTTGTAAAGCTGTAAGTAATAAAATAAATTATTTAAAAAAGCATTTTGAAAACCTATTGTGCATTTTTTTTTTTTAAGTTAAATTGAGTAAAAGCAACAAAAAACAACACAATTTTAAATTCCTATTGTGCATTTTTTTTTTAAAGTTAAAATAAGTAAAAGCAACACAAATTTTGCTCTAGATTTCAACAGTTATAGTACGTATTAAATGAAGATATCAAAATATTTGTTATATAGTTTGGATTGCAACTGTAAAAATCTGTTTTGAAATTCTGTGGAGGAAATAGAAATAAAGGTGTAAAAATAGAAAGTTAATAACTTTTTTATCAAAATCTTCAAGTTGATATCTTTGTGGATATTTCAGGCACTTTAAGCTTTTAAGTATTTGCTATTTCTGCCAAATATTTGTATTTAAGATAAAAAACATTATCTTTGACAGATATATTTGTTTATTTAAAGACCATATTTTAAACTAGTGGATATGTAGACAAGATATGATTATTCTAGGTTGTTGATTTCAAGCCGCTTCCAGAGTTCAGTGCAGATACAAAGAATCACATATTTCAGGCATTTTAAATTTTTAAGTATTTTCTATTTCTGCAAAATATTCGGATTTAAGATAAATAATTTTATCTTTGACAGATATATTTCTTTATTTAAAGACGATTTAAACTACATGTAATGGATGAGTAGTCAAGATATGATTACTGTAGGTGTTTTTTTTCAAGCTGCTTCTAGAGTTTAGTGCAGATATAAACAGTGACATATTTCTTTTAAAAAAATAGCACCATTACATTTGCATACATTGTATATCATGCTTAATGATGCAAGGCTAGGAACAGTTTTTAAAAGTTAAAAAAGTATTCCTTTCTACAACCTGTTTTGTGAAACCTGTAAGGCTTATTGTGATAAACTACTATATATGCCAGGATTGAATAGAGATTTTTCTATTCCAGAGTAGCCTGTTACAACTGAGAAATTGTATCAAAATAAATACTAAATGTGTCAACAGATTCAGACAAATATAACAAAAGAATTGATAATTTTGTAAGTTGATTTTGGATTTCTAAATGTGCAAAAATAGAATTGTATTGATAAATATAACAGAATAATTAATCATTTTAAAAACTAATTCTTGATTTCTGAAGTGTTAAAATATAATCATATTGGAAAATACAATAGAAAAATTAATCATTTAAAAAACTAATTCTGGTTTTCTGAATGTGCAAAAAGAGTCATACTAACAAATACAGTACAACAGAAAAGTTAAATAATCATATTAAAAAAGTAGTCAGAATTTTTATCATTTTCCTGTGTGCGAAAAAATATTTATATCATATAAAACTGACAAACTATCTGGGGATAATTATTTCAACAGAAAAATTTATCATTTTAAAAACTAAATCTGTTTTCTGAATGTACAAAAAGAATCATACTGACAAATACATCAGAAAAAATAAATCATCATATTAAAAAAGTATTCAGAATTGTTATAATTTTCCAGTGTGCGAAAAAAGATTTGTATCATATAAAACTGACCAATTATCTGGAAACTAAATCTGTTTGCTGAATGTACAAAAAGAGTCATACTAACAAAATACAACAGAAAAATTAAATAATCATATTAAAAAAGTATTCAGAATTTTTATCATTTTCCTGTGTGCGAAATTTTTTTAATATCATTTATAACTGACCAGCTGGGTAATTATTTCAAAGAGTTGGTTTATTATTGCTCTCATTCTGACTGTGCAAATACTGCCACTATAAACAACACTAAGATTAACAGACCTAACTATAGTAAAAGTGGTTGAGGTCGTGACTGAGGTACCTAACGGTTACAGACATATTTCGGTATTCTTTATAAGCTCCTCATAGAGAGAGGTATTAGCTAACACATAATCGCTTGCTCGTATTGGAACTGTGACAAAAAAACAAGAGAAGAAAACATTCAGAGCAATCGATCAATAGCCAATTTTCATCAGAATAACTCGAAACTGACAAACTTCCTGTAAGTGCTGGACAAGTTTTGCTACTTGAAGAATTTCAACCTCAAGAATTTCAACCTCAAGAATTTCCGCCTCCAGAAGAACGATGAAGCAGACGTCATTGCCGGTTAGGAAATGTTTAATTCGGGTGGATAGTCATCAGTACACTATAGGTAGGTTGTAGGTGACTCCACATGATTACGATTGACACAACCTTTTCATATAACACAGGATTAACAGTGCTGTTGTTCTATATGCCTTGATCAAATCCTGATAGTAAAGATTAAACAATTGCTTAGATCATGTTGCACTATAGTTCTAAGGTTTTGGATATTGTGTAAAAGGTTTATTAACTCCCAACATCAACATTTAAATCTGACTCAACTTTGATTTTTTTTTAGTTGAGCAGGAAGCCAGTTAAGATATTAAAAAAAAAAAAAAAAGTTTTATATAATGATACCACTAGAGCACATTGATTGATTAAGCATTGATATTTACTTATTTTGTAAAAAAAAAAAAAAAAAATTGGGTGGGGGGAACGTAGCCAAATGGTAAATTGCTTGTCTGATGCGCAGTCGGGTTTAGGATCAATCTCCATCAGTGGGCCCACTGGGTTATTTCTCGTTCCAGCCAGTGCACCACAACTAATGTAACAAAAGCTGTGGTATGTACTATCCTGTCTGTGGGATGGTGCATATAAAAGATCCCTTGCTGCTTATTGAAAAGAGTAGCCTATGAAGTGGTGACAGCAGGTTTCCCCTCTCTTTCAATATCTGTGTGGTCCTTAACCATATATATGTCTGACACCATATAATCATAAATAAAATGTGTTGAATGCATCATTCTCACACCGACCGCACATCGAGCGAGCGCTGTACCACTGGGCTACATTTCACCCCAAGTTATATGATATAAGTCGTTTGATTCAAATTTTAATGAAAGTTATAGTTATGTATTATCTCTTAAACCAGTATGTCCCGATTTGTTCAAGACAGAGAAATACCAGTTTAACGACTGCATGGAAGCCACTGCCATGTTTTTAATTTTTATTATTTTATAAAAGGATGTTCCTATCAGCTAAAGGAGCCATGAAAACTCTTGATTTTTGTAAATAGTGGAAATAAATTTACCTATATATTTTTTACGTGTGCCGTTTGTTGAGTGTAACGTGTGCCGTTTTTCACACTCGTCAGATTGAAATTACGTGTGCTGTACGAGCGCAATCGCACCCGCGCATCTTAATCATTGAATTGTTTTTAGAAAACAGCTGTTGATTTCTGTCATTTGTGAAGTTTATTAGACAATTTGTTGTAATGTTTTACTCACCCAGAGGTAGCACTGTAAGTGTTTTCTTTAAAGCCATGTTTGTCTGTCTTCCTTGGTCCTTTTATATAGAGAATAACTAATTAATGACGCTTGATATCGGCTTTATCCTGTGAAGGTAAGAATGGGGAATTTTGCATTCGTCCTGAACAGGATAAAGCCGATATCAAGCGTCATTAACTGGTTATTATCTTTATCCTGCAACCCAACAAATTCTGGAGTGGACAAGTATTTTTATCACTGTTTTAACAAACTTGTACCAGCAATTTCCTTAAACCTTTCCATGACGTTTGTACGTGATGTCACAACATGCTAGTTCCCTTTGTACATGACTTCAAAAGTCATAACATGCTACTAGCATGTTATGACTTTGCTTTAACAGGTCATCATAACAGGCCAGTAGGAACACTGGTTGCAGGATACATCTCTTTCTCTCGTTCTCTGGGGGCTGGGGGCTATTTCTTGTTCCATAACTGGTGTAACAAAGGCCAATGTATGTACTACCCTTTTTGGGAGTTGTTGCATATAACAGATCCCTTGTTGCTAATCAGAAAGAGTAGGCGATTGCGTGACACAAGCAGGTTTCGTCTCTAATTAACTCGGTGGTACAGCACTCACCTACTGTGTGACCAATCTAGGATAGATTCTTGTCAGTGGGACCATTGGGCTATTTCTTATTCCAGTCAGTGCTCCACAAATGGTTTAACAAAGGCTGGGGTATGTACTATCCTGTCTGTGGGATGGTGCATATGAAAGATCCCTTGCTGCTAATCCAAAAGAGTAGCCCATGAAGTGGCGACAGCAGGTTTCCTGTCTCAATATCTGTGTGGTCCTTAACCATATGTCCGACGCCATATAACCGTAAATAAAATGTATTGAGTGCATAGTTAAATAAAAACATTTCCTTCACTCCTTCATCTGTTGAAGTAGTATTTTTATTTTTTATTTTTTATTTTTTATTATTATTAAAAAAAATTAACGACGCACTCAACACATTATAACTACGGTTATATCGGCGTCGGACATATGGTTATGTTGGAAAAAAAAAAAAACACTGGTTAGCTGACAGGGATGTAGTATTTATTCATTTTATTCATTTTCTTATCTGACCATCATTTTTCAAATAGCTTTTCACTGCTGATCCTATCAAGACACTACATATAAATAATGCATGTTGGTTATACATTAGTTAGCAGTGGTGATATGGGGATTTTGTGTGTGGTTTTATGGTTGTCATGCATTAAAACAGTAACTTCTGTGTCATAGGTTTGGGGTGGGGTAGGAGGGGGTGAGGCACTATATGAAAATTTTATCAAGTAATAGCAACTACAACTGAAACTTTGGTTGGTGCTCCTGTTCGGGTGGGGTGGGGGGCATGAACTATTTATAGAGTAACTAAAAGTT
>JAECMU010166624.1:0-13833 GCA_016106625.1 Dracogyra subfuscus
GAATATTAGGAAAATCATTACTTACTGTAAACCGTATTAATATTGCTATGTGTTTTTTTCGCAAATGTATACCTTAGCGGATGTTTGTGACATGTAAATTTCGCGAACGACCGTTGACCGCTCCAAAAAATTAAAATGGATAAAGACTGTAATTGTTATAAAGTTACTGTCTGTAAATCAGTATTATGTTATCTTACATCAAACAATTGTGCCTGGTACAGAGTTTGTAGAGGGGATTAGGCCCTACCCACTTCACCTGTTAGAATCACAATTCACAGCTTCAGATGTTAACTGTTAACACACTTTTGTAAATAAAACAATAAACGATAAGTCGCCATCGATTGAAGCTACATAAAACAATTAACGATTAGTCGCCATCAAGGAGATCTCGTGTATAGGCTTTGCCTGTTGAGTGGATCTTTTTGTGAATTTTATTCTCAATAAAATATTTCAAAACAAAACTTTAAGCACACTTCAAACTGGAAAATTTTGCGACATAAGATTGGACGCGAACGACTCAAAATGTATACGCACACATTTTGTTCATGGTTTACAATATTCCAGTTTTGTGTACACAAAGCAAGTATTGTCAACCTAGCAAGGCTTTTGCTGTATGATGTTATACAAGATAGATGACGTCATTATTTGTAAGACGCTAGCTACATTATGTCACATTTAAAAAAGCATTTCTAAAGTCTAATTCATAAATAAATATACAAGTTTTGTATTGTTATCGCAAAACTAAAAGTTTGTTGTATTTACTGCACTTCACAAAAAATGATTTAACGAGTATGATTATTGAAAATCTACTCTGAAATTCTCGAGTTGAGTCAGGCTTATGTCACATGACCTATATTTTTGGTGAGTGACCGAAAATATAAAGATTTATCTAGTCATCATATCTTGCCAATGTATACAGTGATTGCTGGATAAATATAAATATATTCTAACTGTTAATTAGTATTAATAATAGCTGATAAAGAGTTGTAGGGTACATATTCAGAAATGCATTTCACTTTATATTAATCTAACTATACAACTTGGTTAACATTCCATTTTGAGGTGAAATGTTTAACAGTTAGCATGTTTAGGTCTTGTTTATTTTGGGTATACTTAGTTTGGCAACATATATGCGCCCTTTATTGCCTCAGCTTTGGTGTATTATAAAGCCCTGTTTTAATCCCAAAAAGGATCTGGTGAACGTACGTTACATGACCATGCATGCACAGCCCAGGGTTCGAACTCAACGGTCGCCCGATCTCCTGTGGCGATTGAAAACAACGACAGGCGACTGAAAACCTACAGTACGGTTGCCCGCCTGGCGATTATTTTTAAAAACAAAATTGAAATCAATAATTAATAAATAAATAAAAGTATTATTCGGGCAAGTGAAAATAGAACCTAGCAAGTGAAAATGCTGGCACCACTTGCCCGGATGCCAACTCAAAAATGTGTTAAGCGCAGACACTAACAGCCATGCATGCTAAGTTGTCATGTTTAGCTTCATTTCTCATAAACTATAAACTCTTGAAAAAATGCATGTTCAGCATTAATAACATTTTTATTTTTATTCTTAAAGCATTCAATGTAATTTTAAAACCAAAATTAATTCTGCATCTGTTCAGTTTATTGTTTAATTTGGCAGACTGAATTAGCCAGCTTCATTACAGTGCTAGATATATACAGATCCTCACATATGTTGTTTTCGCTTCCTGTTTATTTTGCGAAAGAATACCACAAGACCGCATATGACGTTGTCGCACTATTGTAAAGTTATGTACATCATAACGGGGACCAGACAACTCGGACCCGTGGACAACTCGGCCCAGACAACTCGGCCCACGGTTATTGATAAGGGTTCATTGATACTTGCGGAAAGCGGCTATATGTAGAAATCTGAATTTTAAGTAGAAGAATTGAACAGTCGATGTATAATACAGTATTTATATGCTTGAATGCCAAAGCAGTATAATTACGACACGTGCAGACCATTTTCACCTGTATTAGAATCACAACTCGTAGCTTCATGTGTTAACTGTTAACAACCTTTGGTAGATGAAAGAATAAACGATTAGTCGCCATCAAGGACAGCTCGTATATATATTTATTGTTTCGCACTTAGGATTCAACGTAAAAAAAATATACAAATGACAATATGGTTTATTTTTTAAAGCAAATATCACCTTTTAAATGATATTCTTACTTTTATTTGTATTCCATTCTCCAGTTGCAGTCCACATAGTCTATAGTGGTGTTATCTTTTAAAACATAATACAACTTTCAATAAATTGAATTATGAAACTGTATTTTGTTTGTGTTTTCTGGGATCATCACCAATGTTTAGGTCACCGATTGTAGAACAGAAACAAATTATTCGAACAGCGGAAACTATCTTCAAAGATAAATGAATCGGCAATTTATCAATCCGACATGACACTTCGTTTCGGGACGTTTAGGTTAAGGTGAGACTAATTCAAAAATAACAAAAAAACCACTCTTTTATTTCTGTGAGAATACTTTTAATTAAAAAAAACAACACTTGTTCAACAATATTTTTCAACAATAGACAAGATTGTGCATACATGTGCTGAGTCGTCTCTGGACTCTGGGCCGAGTTGTCTCAGAACTCTGGGCCGAGCTGTCTCGATGTGGGCCGAGATGTCCACGGGTCCGAGTTGTCTGGCATTCATCATAACATTTACAGGGTTCTTATGCGTCCTGGAAATCCTGGAATGTCCTGGAATTCTGTGATTTTAGAATCTAGGCCTGGAATGTCCTGGAAAAAGCAGTAAATTTGATTGTGTCATGGAAATGTCCTGGAAATTTAGGCCAAATATTTGGTGGTTTATTTTTCCTCAACTTTACTTTTGTTGTTCTTATGACCTATCTACATTTAGACAACAATTTCTTCTAAAAACATTCATTGATTGAACATTTCATGTCCTGGAAAAATAAGAAAAAGTCCTGGAAATGTCCGTGAATTTCATGTTTTTGCAAGTGTAAGAACCCTGATTTAAGACTCAGTTGTTTTTTGTAATGTACACATGCATTAATCCTTTGTTTTGATATTTAAAACTATATTTAGGTATGTAAGACAATAATCAAACACTCATGGCTGTTGAAGTGAGGGAAATCCTAACCCTCGCGATCCAACTGTTTTGTCTGAAACAAGCCTGGAGATCTCTTGGTTGGGATTTCCCTGTTTTCAGCAGCCACTCATGATAGATTCTCTTTGTCTCCAGCACATTTCTACATAGGCATGACTTCGAATTAACACATGTTTTACAACAATTGGCATCATAACTCATCGTTTTAAAAATTCTGTTTTTATAAAAATAAAAATAAAAATATTTAAACAAATTAATATTTTCAACTTTATATTTATTGGTAAGTTGTTACATTTTGATGTCATTGCTTAAAGGCACACAATCACGGATTTAGTGGGCCTTATTTCTCTAAATATGGATTATAAATGGAAATTACATTCATTTGGAATACCCGGTACCAAACCTAGTTACTGTGTGATCCAAAACATTTTATTTGAACTACTATCGAGGGAATTCCATAACACACTTAATTTTTAAAAGTTAGAACTCTTCATGTTTATAAGTTAACAAATTACGGCAAAAATAGATTCGTAGTAATGTGCCTACATATATATACGACAAACGTATAATGTATTTTTGAACTTTATATAAACGATCACCGTGTATAGAGACTTGGCAAACAGACGCTGGTTATACACATGGCAAATAATGAAAAAATATATTATTAATTTCATAACGAAAATAACTGCGAATACGCTGAATAAAATAATAAACATTCAGAACATGAATTCACCATTTATTATTACTATTATTATTATTATTATTATTATCAAATTATTTTGTCTGGTTCGCAAAGTGTTCGGTTTAATGTATAGCGTAAAAAAACAACCCAGTATGTGTACTGTCGCATGTTTTGTCGTCCAAAAGTTGGTTTTGATTAGTCGAATGAAAGGTCAGCTGGACATGAACTCCAACGGGCTGCTGTTAGATCCATATGTAATAGTGGAGCTAATTTTAATTAGAATGAATTATTACTTAACCCAGTTATATTCAGTTCTACGTGCAGAGACAAGTTCATCCTTTCGTTTGTGCGTGTGTGCATGCACATTAATCTTGCATTTGTACAGCCAAAACTCTCCCAGATAAAACAACACACTCCCCGCCCCAAAAAGGTATAGTTGGCTAATAATAATAATAATTGTGTATTATTATTAATATTATCTTTTTATTATTAACATTTATTTTGATAGTTCTGTACGGGCAATATTACGCTATTCATATGACTATGGAAAAAGTACACAAAAGGGTCCACTAAATTCATGTACCCCTCCCCTTCCCTGTCCAGAAAATGCTCTGTTCGTACAGTACTTAGTATGTATTCCTTCTGTTCCTGATAGTTCAGTAATATGAATGAATAAAATACTTATTTACCGCCTATATACATGTTTGCTGTGAATATAGCCAGCCCTCGTTAGCGGAGGATCTATGCACGGCTTTCGTATATATAGTCACATCGTATATATACATCGTCTAGTTCAGCGTATTCTTTAAAAATGTAACATTTCCTATCCCAAGTCAGCTGTTATGACATATTTTGTATAATAATGAATTTTACAAGGTGGAAAATGAAGGTGTTCGTGATCCAGAGTTTTTCGTGTACGACTAACGTTAAATTTATCTATATATTATGCAAATGCCTAACTAGTCGGGATTGTTGACATTTAAAATGCGTCTGTTGCTAAAATAAACTATAAAATATCAATAATAAGTGTGATATGGTGGTTATGTAGATGGTCCAATAAAGTACTTTTAGGTTCAAATTAAATGTATATATTGTCATACAATTCCTTGTTAGGTCAATAATTAGGTCAACCATCTGTGACAGAGTGCGATTAAGGTGAGCTATATTTTTTCATATATTATTAAATGACTTTGTAGATGATGTGTTCACTAAACATTCTATAATAAACAACCCGTATGTAGCTTACAAAATTCATGTTTTGTTACTGTAATTAAATGGGCAAGAAAAATATTCTGTCACCGATGTGAGGTCGATAGATAAGGAAATTCCAACCCTCGGGACAAAATGTTTAAGTGGCATTGCATAAACCTTGGAGGCCCTCACAAAAGCAGTCCCTCGGGTTGGATTTAATCTATACCTCACAACAGTGATAGATTTTATTAATATATTTAATTGTTATCAGCTAGTTACATAGTGGTGAATTATTCCCCTGATGCGTAGTAGGTCTGGGATCAATCCCCATCAGTGGACTAGTTGGGCTGTTTCTAGTTCCAGCTAGTGCATCACGACTGATACATATCAAAGGCTGTACGTGGTATGTGCTTTTCAGTCTGTGGGATGAAGAAATGTAGCGTGCTTCCTCTCTAAGACTTTATATAGATAGCTGATGATTAATAAATCAATGTGCTTCAGTGTTTAACAAAACAAACTTTAACTTTTCAGCTGGTTACAAATGAAAATGTGAAAGCAATGGTGTCAGTAACAGAAGATTTTGAGAATAAACAAGTCGGACTCACCACACAGGTAAAACAGACTGTGTATACAGTTAGACTTCGTTACAACGACTATCATTACCACATTTACACCATCCGACCACAAATTGTCGGGAACAAGAAAGAAAGAATGAAATGTTTTATTTAATGACGCACTTAACACATTTTATTTACTGTTATATGGCATCACACACATTTTGACAGGAAACCCACTGTCACCACTTCATAGACTACTCTTATGTCAATTAACAGCAAGAGATCATTTATTTGTGCTTCCCACAAACAAGATAACACAAACCATGGCCTTTGTTGAACCAGTTTGGATCACTGGTCGGTGCAAGAGGTTTACACCTACCCATTGAGCCTTGTGGGGCACTCACTCGGGGTTTTGGAGTCGGTATCTGGATTAAAAATCTCATACCTCGACTGGGATCAGAACCCAGTACCTACCAGCCTGTAGACCAATGACCTAACCATGACACCACCGAGGCCAGTCTGTCGGGAACAACCCACATTCATTACAACAGAATTCACATTTTCCAATACCGACATAGCAATATAGGAACAAACATGCATCTTATGTCTAAAAACACCTGTTTACAGTGACATTACATAATCACAGATGCCATAGTTTGTTGGCAGTACACACAGCCATTTGGAATCCTTGATCTCATCATGAGGCGATAGTCACAGGATGTCTGAGTTACCAGTGTCTACTAACTCTATAGACATGTATTGCTTTTGAACAGAAGCCTTTCATCATTCAATAGGAACCCGCACGTTGTCTATTTTTAGCTCTCTCTGAAACCGGAAGATTGTCTGACGTAATGCTTGAAAGCCGGAAGTCGGGCAAAGAATTAGTTTTTTTATTGGGGAACATGAAGGAAAGTTGTCGCTTTTCTTTTTCGCGCACGTAAAACGATGGTTTATAAGATCACATGAATTATTGTAGCAATAAAATAAAAAATTAGTGATTGAAAAAATAATCTAAAACTATTTACAGTGCAAAATGAGTTAAACAGCAACTGAATATTATTGCGAATAATAAAGGGATTAAAAACAAAAACATGGGTATCGTTCATTAGGCCTCTTTTCACTAATGTTTGCAACACTAGTTTTTACAGTGCTTGGCACTACTTGTTAAATCGAATGACCAGTCAAAATAGTATTTAAACGTTTGGATCACTCACTGTCGTTGAACTCGGGCATGGAATGTCCACTGTTTTAATCGCGCAGGTTTTACTCATAATTTTGGCTACAATAAAAAAACACGGATTCGGACATTGTTCTAATGTTTCTTATTTACAAGCGATTTACTCAAAGATTCCTATTTTTGGCAATAAAACTTCCTGCTAACGCACTCGATTCATTGATTTTCTATATAGACATATAGCGAATCGAAACAAGCTTGCCCGACATACGGGTCTTTCGCTTGCTCATTAATATTCATGAGCATTCAGTGACGTCACGAGTGCGCGTCCCTATTAAAGGATTAACTTCGAACAATTTTGTATAGGTACCAATCGATTATTGTGACGGTGAATGCACTTTGATTAATAATAATAAACTTAGTACTAATGATGGTCTGCAATCCATCCCCATCAGTGGAACCATGGGGCTATTTCTGCACCACGCTTGGTATATTAAATGGTTTGATATGTGTTATCCTGTCTGTAGGATGGTGCATATGAATGATCACTTGCTACTATTGACACCCAATAGCCGATGATTAATAAATTGAAAGAATTTTAATATAATGACAATATGACCCAGGGACGAACGTGGTCGTTGTAATGAAGTCTGAATATATATATATATATATTAAGTATTATTTCTCTGTGAAATGACTTTTTTTAATTAGTAGATTAAAACACAGTTAAAAGAATTAGCTTGGCTTACATAGCTGCCCCACTATTAACAAGTTTTATTGTCATCACCATCAGTATTATCATTATGTGTATCACCATGTACTAATTACACTTCATCATCCCCATCATAGTCACCACTTTCATCACCTTCCTCACTATCATCCTTAATCATTATAACCAGCATTACCATAACGGTCATCATCATCATCACCATTACCACCATCATCATCACCCACCACCATCATCATCACCACCATTATCTTCATCATCATCACCATCCTCATAATCATTATCACTACCATCATTATCACCACCATCAGCAGCATCATTATTACCATCACCATCTTAACCACCACCATCATCATCATCATCATCATCATCACCATCACCCATGTGTTTGTATTTCAGGAACTCCAATTGCTGGGTGTTGATCATCTTCAGCTGAGTACGGTTGACTATGTGGGAACTCCAAGCCAGGACAACATCGTGACGGCCATCAACTTCATCTCCGACCACAAACATCGGGGTCACAGTGTTTATGTCCACTGTAAAGCTGGGAGAACGCGCAGTGCAACGGTTGTTGCCTGCTATCTGTGTCACGTATGTCATTGCTTTTCAAAAGTTAGATTTCTTTAACAACACCACTAGGGCACATGGTCCAGTGGTTATGTCAAAATATTTGGTAATTTTGATACGTTGTCATCAGAGGAAACCCGCTTAATTTTTCCTAATGCAGCAAATAATCTTTTATATGCACCATCCCACAGATAGGATAGCACATACCACTGTCTTTGATATATCAGTTGTGTTTCACTGGCTGGAACGAGAAATGGGTGTAGGCTTTTATATCAAAGAGCCTTTGCGGCATTGATAACCTGAAATAGAAAGGCCCTTTGTCCCCTCCTAAATCAGCTCCTGTGGCTTATTTTAGTATTAAAACACTGTTACAGTAGTACCATTCGTCTGTCAAATTATTGCTGGGGAGGATCCAGGAAATATTTCGAGGGAGTGAGGGGCACAAATAGGAAAAGGGCAGAATCTCATCAAAAGGGCATCCATTGTGAAAAGTGGGTTGGACATAGCCCAGTGGTAAAGCATGTGCATGATGTGTGGTCGGTCTGGGATCGATTCCCATCAGTGGGCCCATCGGGCTATTTTTCACTCCAGCCAGTGCACAATGACTGGTATATCAAAGGCCATGGTATGTGTTATCCTGCCTGTGGGATGGTACATACATGTATGAAAGGTTCCTTGCTGCTAATCGAAGAGAGTAGCCCATGAATTGTGACAGCAGGTTTCCTCTCTCAATATCTGTCTGGTCCTTAACCATATGTCTGATGCCTTTCAATGTGAAAACAAATTAAACAAGTAAAAAAGTACGTACTTGAATATTTTATAAGGTGAAAGCCGTTCCATTTGAATCCAGCTTGCCTCTGTATTACTGAATAAAAGATGAATTTTCTGTGCCAGTATTTGTTGATATCAAAACAATTTGTTTTATTTTAATTTACAAAAACGTTGTTTTAATTACAGGCCAATGGGTGGACACCAGAAGAATCGGTGAAGTTCATTAAATCAAAGCGGCCTCACGTGTGGTTACGGGACAAACAGTGGAACTCTATTAGACAGTTTTACCTGTCATTAAAACCCTCTACAGTGTGATATCATTGTCTATGTGGTTACGGGACAAACAGTGGAACTCTATTAGACAGTTTTACCTGTCATTAAAACCCTCTACAGTGTGATATCATTGTCTATGTGGTTACGGGACAAACAGTGGAACTCTATCAGACAGTTTTACCTGTCATTAAAACCCTCTACAGTGTGATATCATTGTCTATGTGGTTACGGGACAAACAGTGGAACTGTTGTCGTTAAAACCCTCTAAAGTGTGATATCATTGTTTATGTGCATGTTATGCAGTTGATTACAGTATATGGACTATTAATTGCTGACATTAATTGTACCCTATTTCCCACTAACAGAACCTTTCACTAAGGTCAGGTCAGGTCATAGGTTTTAACGTGCACATTCAGAGCAAGCTGTTGTAGCACACTCCTGTCATGGGTGCAAGTGCTTGCGAAGCAAGCTCTTCTGTCAAAGACAGAAAGTTGGGGGGGGCGAGAGGGGACCACCTGCACTGGCAAATGCAAGGGAGCACCAGCAGTCCGACTGAAATCGGTAGCAGGTGGGAGTGGGTGGTGGTGCTATGGAATTTTAAATGGAGCATTAATAAGCCACAGAGAAAAAGGTGCGCAGTTTGATTTGAAGAAATATTGGCGCGAATTTTGAACGGTCAATCTAAATTGTAAAATAAAATATTCGAGCTAGTATAGGTTTTGACTTAGTATATCAAGGGTAGCTCGTTAATTAGACCTAGATGTTGCTGTGGTGTCTCCCTAGGTTGCCCATAGAGCCCTTAAAAGGGCCTGACTGCTTCTGGTCGTGGCATGACAACCCAGGGGAGACTCATGCAATTGTGGTAACACCGGCAAGGCAGGCGGCCGTTTCAGGGGATCCAGATCGTTGTGTCGGTCTTGCAGCCGTTGTTATTGCACCACCTCCTAAGTTTTACCAAGTACACACCAGCAGCTTTCACTAAAGTGCATTTTAATCTTTAAATACAGTCAAACCTGACTTAGCGGCCACCTGTACTCAGCGGTCACCTGACTTAAGCGGCCGCCTTTTTTCCTCTCAGACGATATATAATGAAATTGCACCTGTAATAAGCGGTCACCTGTCTAACGTGGCCAGCGGCCACCTAAATCGGATCCCAAATTGCCAAAATACCTGTATTAAGCGGCCACTTACTATGACAATACACCATATGAAATAGGAATTAAATAATTAAATTAAAAACAATTTAGGCTTGTTGATAACGGTTAATTTAATAAATTTTATTTGCATTATTTCTGAAGGAGACGACATTTCAAAAATTTATTTATAGGCAACTGTGAAGCAGGCATCCGTTGATTAGCAGTACAGACTGTAAAACAAGAAATATTTTAAAGACTATATATGTGGCAACCTGTACTCAGCGGCCACCTGTCTCGAGCAGCCACTTTTATCTACTCCCTTGTGCGACCGCTTAATACAGGTTTGACTGTATATTCCCAATCTGATTAAAATTAGCTCTAGTGGGTCTACCAGTAGATCTACCTGCATTGCGTGGACTCCCCATGTCCAGGTCACATTTCATTTATAAATAACAATTTAAATTATGACCATTTATACTTAGCCTTTTATAATGTTATTCAGGAGCATACAAATTCTAAAGATATCCGTCGAGACTATTTATGCAATAGGCTAACTTGTTGGTCTATTTCAAAATTGAATTTTTTTTTTTTAAATTATACATAAACTCTTATATTGAAATTAGTTTCTGGCATACTTTGTAGTTCACCCGAATTATTTCACATACCCTCGGCATAATCTATATATAATTTGTTTCAAGATGGAGAAAAAAAAAACGGACCTTAAAATCTGTTTATTCTAGTACATACAATTCAGAGTTTATTACAGCACTTTTCCCCCTGTTTTTTCCATGTTGAAATAGATCAACAGGTTCGCCTATTGCATAAATACATACAGTCTCGCCCAATATTTTAAGAATATGTATGCTCACGAATAACGCTATAAAAGGTGAAGTGTAATTGGTTGATATTTAAATTGTTATTTATAGATGAAATGTCACTTGGAGATGGGAGTCCACATAATGCTGTTAGATCTACTGGTAGACCAGTAGAGCTAATATTAATCAGATTTATATATATTTGTGCTTCTATCCAATTAAGATTCATGAATGCTAATCTGTCACACACTTCTGTTTGGAGAATAACCAAATGTTTGACTTCAAATAGACGATGATTAATAATCAATGTGCTCAAGTGGTGTCGTTAAATAAAACTTCTTTTTTAAAAATGTATTTATTTATAACTTCTCTAAGGAGCGTGTTCTCTAAACCCTATACAGATTTGGCTCCCTTTTTATAATTTTTTGCGCTAAATACTAGAATACTACATCTGATCCAGTGTACATTGGAAAGTAAAATACAGTTTGAGTCACTGAAAACATTAGGACAAAGTTTGAGTCACTGAAAACAGGACAAAACACTAGGACAAAGTTTGAGTCACTGAAAACATTAGGACAAAGTTTGAGTCACTGAAATCATTAAGACAACGTTTGAGTCACTGAAAACATTAGGACAACATTTGAGTCACTGAAAACATTAGGACAACGTTTGAGTCACTGAAAACATTAGGACAAAGTTTGAGTCACTGAAAACATTAGGACAACGTTTGAGTCCAGGCGCGGATCCAAGGGGGGGCGCATGGGGGCGCGCGCCCCCCCTATTTTTCGCCAACCAAAAAAACCACTGACCGCGTATAATCTCCCAGACCCCCCAATTAGAGCTTCGTGCCTTCGGCGCTCGCAATTTCGGGCTACGCCCTCAAAGTGCGCCCCCCCTTTCCAACAACCCTGGATCCGCGCCTGGAGTCACTGAAAACATTAGGACAAAGTTTGAGTCACTGAAAACATTAGGACAAAGTTTGAACCACTGAAAACATTAGGACAAAGTTTGAACCACTGAAAACATTAGAACAAAGTTTGAGTCACTGAAAACATTAAGACAAAGTTTGAGTCACTGAAAACATTAGGACAAAGTTTGAACCACTGAAAACATTAGGACAAAGTTTGAGTCACTGAAAACATTAGGACAACGTTTGAGTCACTGAAAACAAAGTTTGAGTCACTGAAAACACTAGGAAAACGTTTGAGTCACTGAAAACATTAGGACAATGTTTGAGTCACTGAAAACATTAGGACAAAGTTTGAACCACTGAAAACATTAGGACAAAGTTTGAACCACTGAAAACACTAGGACAGAGTTTGAGTCACTGAAAACACTAGGACAAAGTTTGAGTCACTGAAAACAGGACAATCGGAAAGTCATTGGATATACATGTACTAACGTTTATATGCTAAACAAGGGTGGGACTTAGCCCAGTGCTAAATCGCTTGCCTGATGATCTCTGTAGAAGAGCCCATTAGGCTATTTCTCATTCCAGCCAATACACCATTTGTTTTTAAAGTTTGTTTTGTTTAATAACACCACTAGCATACATTGATTAATTAATGATCGGCTATTGGATGTCAAACATTTGGTAATTCTGACTCGTACTCATCAGAGGAAGCCTGCTACATTTTTCCTAATGCAGTAATTAAGGGATCTTTTATATGCACTTTCCGACAGACAGGGCTAGGATTTAGTTCAGTTGGTTGAGTGCTCGCTTGGGTTCCAGCATCGCACTACCTTAATAGATTTATTTAACTGATAGGGATTTTCTCATTCCAACCAGTGCACCACAACTGGTCAAAAGTCGGTGTGCTTTCCTGTCTGCTGGAAAGTCCGACTGCACACCAGGACCACTGTGCTTCATGCATGTATGTCCCACTCAAATGTTTCACAAAGTCACTATGTTTTTTCATCATTCAGTTTCTACTAGCAATATTAGTTGTAAACCATGTAAAAATGTCTAGTGATTTGTTTGCATTTTGGTAGTACTTGTACATATAATGCAGATTTTAAAAATATTAATATATACATTATCCAAATTTGGGCCTTTTTGTGTAATCGGGGAAAATATTGACGTGGGCCACGTTCAACAAAGTGATATTAGCGCTAAAATCACCTTAAGTGCATATGTTAGCTGTGCAGTTCCGGTGTTCTTAGGACCAAGATCACCTTAAGTGCACATGTTAGCTGTGCAGTTCCGGTGTTCTTAGCACAAAGATCACCTTAAGTGCATATGTTAGCTGTGCAGTTCCGGTGTTCTTAGGACCAAGATCACCTTAAGTGCACATGTTAGCTGTGCAGTTCCGGTGCTCTTAGGGCCAAGATCACCTTAAGTGCGTATGTTAGCTGTGCAGTTCCGGTGCTCTTAGGGCCAAGATCACCTTAAGTGCGTATGTTAGCTGTGCAGTTCCGGTGTTCTTAGGGCCAAGATCACCTTAAGTGCACATGTTAGCTGTGCAGTTCCGGTGTTCTTAGGGCCAAGATCACCTTAAGTGCACATGTTAGCTGTGCAGTTCCGGTGTTCTTAGGGCTAAGTAGAATGGGGCTCTGTACCCACCCACCCAGATGCGAATCAGTATTCCTATGACTTTAGATTAATGAATTGTGTTGCCTATGGTATTTCATACAGTTGTTTTTGTGACTTAAGTGAAAAAAATCAAAAGATAGAACTGTTTTATGTATAGCCATTTTGCCTTCTTTAGTTGTTTTAACACACAGATAAAGTTGCAAATGACAGGATTAGGTCTATTCATCAAATCTTGTTTACATACATACAACATTGTAAATCCATATGCTCAGTAGTGTAACTGAGTTGTTATTATTTTGT
>JAECMU010166631.1:0-10254 GCA_016106625.1 Dracogyra subfuscus
TACTTGGTCAAATACATTCTACAATAGTGTATTTACTTGGTCAAATACATTCTACAATAGTGTATTTACTTGGTCAAATACATTCTACAATAGTGTATTTACTTGGTCAAATACATTCTACAACAGGGCTTCTAGATTATGGTAGCCCCACTCCCATGGCTAGTGATATTCAGTGTTGGGCTAGTAAATAATTACTATAACTAGCCCGATGGCTAGTGGAAAAAAACTTTGCCAAATACTGCATTTACATATTTTGTAAATATAAATATCTTGCTTCCTCATTCCACCCCAATCTAAGGAATTTAAAGTTCAATTTTCCTCATTAAGTGACATATCTGATTATTACTATTAGTAAAATTGTATTTATTTAAAGTAGGGCTAGTGAATTTTTAATCATGGCTAGTACATTTTGAAAATCACTGATCCTAAGGCTAGTGGATTTTTATAAAATTCTAGAAGCCCTGTACAATAGTGTATTTACTTGGTCAAATACATTCTACAATAGTGTATTTACTTGGTCAAATACATTCTACAATAGTGTATTTACTTGGTCAAATACATTCTACAATAGTGTATTTACTTGGTCAAATACATTCTACAAAAGTGTATTTACTTGGTCAAATACATTCTATAAAAGTGTATTTACTTGGTCAAATACATTCTACAATAGTGTATTTACTTGGTCAAATACATTCTACAAAAGTGTATTTACTTGGTCAAATACATTCTATAAAAGTGTATTTACCATCCATAAATTCTGTACAAATTGATATCCGGTTCTCCAAGAAAAAAGCACCATAAAATGCAATAATTGATCTAGACTGACACTGAAAAATAAAACATATACATAATACAAAGTATATACAGTGAAACCCCTCAATACCGGGCCCCCTCTAAACCGGAATCCCCTCAAAACCGGACATTTTCCGCAAAATAATGAGTAAGCAAAAGTGTATGTTGGCTTTGCATATTCCAATAGATGTTAGTAGTGTTTCATTTTCATGTTGATTTTTAACATGATGGAACGTCCAGCTAAGCGCAGACCCCTGAAAACCGGACACCTCTAAAAACCGGACATTTTACTTGGTCCCATGGATGTGCGGTATTGAGGGGTTTCACTGTAATATATAGAGGATAATAAACAAGTTACCAGTTACCAACTTTGTGTCCCTTGTGAAATAATTATCACTACTGAAAATTATATGACAAAGAACATAATTTTATAATAACTGGTACTGGTTTGTTATTTTATTTATTACTGCAGTCTACTCAATCAAAGGTTTTACAGAATTACTTACAGTAATAAAGCAGGACAGCTGATAATGTCCATTATGATTGGAGGGGTGTCCACGTGATATCACACAGTAGCCTGTGATCTTAATAAAAGACACATCTTTTTAGTGTGTCTAGACACAGTGTCTGGGGACCGTCTAAAAATACACCTGCCAATCAGGAACTACAGTACAGGCCACAGAAAGAAAATACCAATTAACCAAGAAAATATTCCGATTAGTATTTCAGTACATGGGTTCATATATGTACAAAACATAATACAGTTATTTCAACACTTTGACAATTGGATTTGTTTCCCCCAGGTGTAATCAAATGGTTTTTTGGTTTTCTTCATGTTTTTATGTTTATTGTTCTGATCATGGTTCATTTTTTATCCTGCAATCACTATAAATAGTGGCAAGATATGATGACTAGATAAATTTCTATATTTTTGGTCAGTGACCAAAAATATAGCTTTTTGAGACGGAAATATAGGTCACGTGACATAAGCTCGACTCGACTCAAGTATTTCAGAGTAGAATTTCAATAAATATATTTGTTAAATCACTTGTTGAAGTGCAGTAAATACAAATAACTTTTAGTTTTGCGATAACAATACGAAACTTGTATATTTATTTATGAATTCGAGCTCAAAAATGCTTTTTTAATGTGACAGAATGTAGCCAGCGTCTTACAAATAATGACGTCATGTATTTTGCATTACATCATACAGCAAAAGTCTTGCTAGGTAGACAATACTCGCTTTGCTTACACAAAACAGGAATAAATAATGATTTTCCGAATATTTCTGTAGGATTAAAGAAATAACTGGTTACTGTTTTAAGATATCGGCTTTATTCTGCTCAGGTCGAATGGCGAATGCAGCTCGGCAGAGCCTTGCTGCATTCGCCATTCTAACCCTCGCAGGATATAGTTATTCCCTATATATTGGTAATTTGTCTTACTGAGCATTATTGTTTTAATCCAAAACAAATTCAAAACAAAATGTGAACTTTTAATGTTAAGTATGTTTCAAAGTTTATTGTAAGTATTTTCAATTACTTCTTTTATATTCATCTGAGTATGTAAAAACATAATCTACAAACGTATGTGAGAACAGCTTCACAGATTCACACAGTGTGTGGATGTTGGTGGGTTTTTTCATACCCTGATGAAAGGAATAACAGACAATCCCTTAGCTGTACTATCTGGTTATGATGAAAAGCATTAATGAAATTTTAGACAGAGAAAGAAATTCTTAATTACACAGTACAAACACAATCATATTCCTTTTACTCAATATACCTTACCTTATACAAAACTTCTAATTCTGAAATAATTTGTTTCTGCACTTCAGGTGAAATATCGAGCTGTATTACCTGTAAGCATAAAATAATTTGCTAATTACAGGTAGTTATTTTATTTTAACCTTATTTCTGTGCTTATATTAAATCAGTGTTCAGCTATTTTGGCTACTTGTCGAGGACAGTGTGTTAATGGTTAGTAGTTAGTGAGAGAGACGTCGGTATACTTACCCAAGGCCGTAATCAGATTTATAAAAAAAATTTACACTTCTAAAAACCTTGTCTATTGTCCATCAGTTTTTATTTTATTGACTGTATTGCAATGATTGTATTGAAATAAACTAGGATGAACAAACATGTTCACCCCTCCTCCGTATGTTTATACCCATCCATAAAAATCATTTAAGGACCAATTGTGCCTGAAACAGACATCGTGGGCAAAAAGAGATGACATCATACTTGAGATGTTAAATAATATCTTTATTAACATTTAGTGCATTATCATCTTTGGGTCAGAAAATATTGAAGTAAAAAGTATCTATTTTAAATAAAATGAGATTAAAAAAATAAAAATGTTTATCAATTAACAAATGAACTGAATTTAAATACAAGGTCAGACTAACAATGGAAACATTACCTTGACTGCCAGCAGTCGACCAGTTGGTTTGTGAATTGCTCTGAAAATAAACAATAATTCCACAGAATTAAATTTATTACATACCTATTCAATCTTATAAATGTACACAACATTGCCCCAAAATATGATTTTTAAGTCTGAATGCTGATACATGTATACATTTCATATGTTCATAAATGTATTTTATAATAACAATAAACATGGTTCATACAGGCAAGGACTCATAAAATTCAAGCACTTTTCAAGGAACTACCTTATGTTTTCAAGGACCATAAATAAAAACCTTAAATAGCCTTTTCGAACAATATTTTTAATAGAAAACTGTTTGTTTATATGGTTACTAGTCATTTCATACCAGTCATTTCGTACCATAGCCATTTCGTACCTACTTTTTACCATCTTGTACCATATAATGTTTGGTCATTTTGTATCATAGTATGATAGTGTTTTCATACTCTGTATCTTATTTTTGTCATGATACGCCACTTTTTATTTTTATTGTTGACAAATAAACGTTGACATGTAAACATACATTGTAAAGTTTAAATGAACATATGTATATTACCCCTGATGATCATTTCATATGAACCTAATGTTTATTTTTAAATCAGAAAACCTCTGCACAATAAATGACTGAGGTACGAAATGACCAGACATGGTACGAAATGACTTCGGATATGAAATGGTAACATTGGGTACGAAATGACTATGGTACGAATTACATGGTTACCGTTTATATAGAGTATACTCTCTATATAAACAGTAACCAGTTAATTCATATAGTATACTCGATCACCATTTGCAGATAATGTTGTCAACTTTAACATGTTTAGCATTGTAAGCTTCACAAATGTCCTTTTCTAGTTGGCAAGAATTTAAAGTTTTCCAGTACTTTAGGCTTAATCATGTTAATCTGATGTAGGCCTAAGCATCGTACCGTCACACATTTTTGATCGACATGCGTTTCTGATCGCTCATTTGTAATTGCAATAGTGCGAGAATGTGCGAGCACTGATGTCACCATAAGAACGAAAACGGAAGTAACTGCTTTTGTTCCAAGAGAAAAATGCTGCATGGTAAATTATTAAATACTTACAATTTTTTATTTATATTTTATTCATATATTTCTCTTAAACGATCGAAAACACGTGACTCTAGGATATATTGTCAACCTCCAGTAATGATTTGAATGCGCTCTGCTCATGCGCCAATGTTAATATCTTTGCGACAACAGGAACACACGGCCTTTGACACGGCCTTACTCTCTCTGATCCACACATATTTTTGACACATTTTGTTAAAAACACCCTTTCCACTAGGCATGTATAAATGTGAACATATGTGCTTGCAAAAACTTCAAAATGTAAGTGATTCCGTGTTGTCTCGCCTGACTATTGTTTCCAGTTCTCAAAACGAGGCTATTATGCTCGTCAATAATCGGCAAATCTTGGCTGTCATTCGGAACATAGCATTTGTGTAGCATGGGCCGAGTACATTCGGGTCGCGGAACGTCGCGAGTGATGGAATCCAAGTGCGAACATGGAAGTAAAAAATTAATTATAAATGTCGAGATTGTTTCGTAATTTCTGGTTAAACTGACACACTAGTCACAGACATGAAATTCAAGCACTTTTCAAGGACTTTAACACTTTTCAAGCACTTTTCAAGGACTTTAACACTTTTCAAGGACTGAAAATAAGCACTTTTCATTTCAAACTCCTAAATTCAAGCACTTTTCAAAATCGTGCGAACCATGATAAATAAAATAACCGATTATAAATGTAAGATAAAATATTTATAATTTTGGATTGTAGTTGTGTTTATTGATGCCATTTCTAGCTACTAATATTCACAATGTAGTTTGTTGCACGCGGCTTTTCCACAGTTCACACCTATTGTTCTAAGGGGTGTTGAGTTGTGAAACTGTAAGTGCAGGTGAAATTAACATAGCTAAAATTGGCAACTGTTAACTGTCAACCAATTTCAGCTACAGTGTACGAGAGTTAGAGATACTATTGTGCATTGAACAAAATATAAGAAGCATAGTTTTTATTTTGTTTATTTCATTCATTAATTAGAAAATTAAAATTTTTAATTATAAATAAAATTATTGACAAGTTTTAAGCCAGTTTTGTAGGTAACAGGGGAAGAGGCCTGTGCTCGCCCCTCCTCTCTCCCCTCCTCCCGACATCATTTATTAACCATAGTACTGTGATAAAAAGCTAAAAACAACATTTTATCCTGCAAATACTGTTTCTATTGACAGAATATGATGACAAATAAAGCTAAGTCATATCCTGTCACACACATAGCCTACGTTAAAACATCACTCATTTGACCTCTAGGTAATTGTACAACGTGGATGAAACAACAGAATATTAGCTTTTCTCCTTAATTTTTCATGGTCTGCAGGATAAAAATAATAACTAGTTAATGACGTCGGATATCTGCTTTATCCTGTTCAGACTGAATGAGAAATTCCACTCAGCTCAATTTCCCATTCTTACCGTCACAGAAGAAAGCAGATTTCCGATGTCATTAACTAGTTATTCTCTATGTAAGCTGTCCATTTATATGACACCCAATAGCCGATATGTATGTTTGTGCTGGGGTGTCGTTAAATAAACATTCATTCGTCCATTCATTCTATGTAAGCTGTAGTCAGCATAACTGATTAGTAGGTTATGTCATAATTATCAGGATTCGGTTACTATTCTAATTTCAAAATTTCAACCACAATGCAAAATAGGTTGCCTATCAGAATAGATTAAACATAAGATGAATGAATGGATCATATTAAATAATAGTACTTAACATAAAAATATTTGGTCAGTAAATTTCTGTGCCTTTGAATGTTTAGTAGGACCCATGTAGTGGTCAGACTAAGCCCACAGCTAAAAGCTGATGGGGAATGGAAGGTGTGTGGCACAGACAGCCACAAGAGACAAGCACATGTCGCGGTTGGAGAGACAAGGACTGGGATGTGGAGGTGGATAATGAAATAAGTTGAAAGATAGGAGTTGCCAGATCGGGAAGAAATGAGATGGAATTCAAAGGAGAGAAAAGAAAGGGGGCAGTGGGATAAAAAAAAAAAAAAGAAAAAAAAAAAGAGGCTCTATTAGTGAGAAACATGTTACAATGGCAGCAAATTGAGGACAGTCTCTACAATAACGGATCTCTTTAAAACAACAAACTACTAACCTGTTTACTCTACCACCGTTACCAGATCCAATGAATTCTAAAACCTGCAGATCATCAGTTATTGTTCCACAGGCAAGAACATCACGAATGTCAAAAGAGTTCCGATGAGAAGTGCTATCAACAAACATCAGCAAATTAACTATTAGATAACAGGGAATAAAGCAATTAAATAATGATAGTTGATACAAAGTTTGTGGTTAAAACAGAGTAAAAGAAAGAAAGAAATGTTTTATTTAACGACGCACTCAACACATTTTATTTACGGTTATATGGCGTCAGACATATGGTTAAGGACCACACAAAGTTTGAGAGGAAACCCGCTGTCGCCACTTCATGGGCTACTCTTTCTGATTAGCAGCAAGGGATCTTTTATTTGCGCTTCCCACAGGCAGGATAGCACAAACCATCGCCTTTGTTTAACCAGTTATGGATCACTGGTCAGTGCAAGTGGTTTACACCTATCCATTGAACCTTGTGGAGCACTCATTCAGTGTTTGGAGTTGGTATTTGAATTAAAAATCCCATGCCTTGACTGGGATACGAACCCAGTACCTACCAGCCTGTTGACTGATGGCCTAACCACGACGCCACTGAGGCCGGTTAAAACAGAGTGAACGCTGGTGAATTAACATTGAATGTAGTAATATACTTAGCATATTTAATACAATTTAATGTCATGCTATAAGGTGTATCATTATCATTGATAATAATAGAATCTATCACTGTCCCAAGGGACAAAATGGTTTTGTCCCAAGGGTTGGAATTTCATTATCTATACCTCACAACAGTGATTGATTCTTTTTCTTGCCCATTTAATTACAATAACAAAACTTTAATTTTGTTATTGTTTAACAATTTATAAACATTTCACCTATAAACAATGAAACGTATTTAATCATACACTGAAAAATATAGTCCAACTTATGCAACGACATAATAATGTAAAACCGGCCTCGATGGCGCAGTGACTAAGCCATCGGAGTACAGGCTGGTAGGTACTGGGTTCGTATCTCAGTCAAGGCATGGGATTTTTAATTCAAATACCAACTCCAAACACTGAATGAGTGCTCCACAAGGTTCATTGGGTAGGTGTAAACCACTTGCACCAACCAGTGATCCATAACTGGTTTAACAAAGGCCATGGTTTGTGCTATCCTGTCTGTGGGAAGTGCAAATAAAAGATCCTTTGCTGCCTATCATAAAAGTTTTGTTTTGTTTTGTTTTTGTTTAAAGACGCACTCAACACATTACAATGACGGTTATATCGGCGTCGGACATATGGTTATGTTGAGAAAAAACCCAGTGGGTAGCTGACGGGGATCGATCCTAGACCGACCGCGCATCAGGCGGGCACTGTACCACTGGGCTACGCTGCCCGCTTATCATAAAAGAGTGACAGCAGGTTTCCTCTTAAAAAAAACAAAAACAGTGCCAGAATGATAAGTTAAAAAATCAATGTGCTCTAGTGGCTTCATTAAACAAAACAAACTTAGTTTTTTTTAAATGTAACAATTTAACAATAACTATAAAGTTAAAAATATTAATTTGTTTAAATATTTTTAAAACAATGATACAATGTGAAATGGAAAACAGAATTTTAAAAACCATGAGTTATGACATCAATCATTGTAAAACATGGGTTATGACGTCACATGTACATAGAAATCATCTGGGGTCAGACAGATTTACCTAGCCCTAGGGTTAAACAGATTTATCTAGCCCTAGGGTTAAACAGATTTATCCAGCACCATGCAAAAGCTGGATAGCCCTGTCCAGTGGGTAAGAAATATGAATATTTCACATGGAATTTATCAGTATAATGAATAAGACATTCAAGTGTGAAATAAAATGGAGAATAATATGAAAAAACAAGTTAGATACATTTGGAAACTACAAGTTGTAAGATAAATTGCAGGGCTAGAAATGAAAAAAAAAAATCTACATGCACCAGGTGCATGCTGAAAAAAAAGTTACATGCACCATTAACATTCCGCATGCACCAAAAAGAAGGTAAATCCTGTTAACAATAAGGAAAATACTATTTCAATTACCTTGATTACAGTGTTGATTATCATCTTCTTTTTAATTTAACTGTCTTACCGGTAACTGTCTGACATCCATGCTGGATCACGGTCACTAGCTATCGGGGGTCTTTTTCCGTGCGACCGTCATGCAACTTAGTTTTTTTATTTTATTTTTTATTTTATTTTTTATATAAAGCTATTCGGAATTATTCGGCATTACCTATATGTATTTATTAACAGTACCGTAACATTATGCAACTGCGTTTATTACCGATTTTTGATCAAATTGGAAAATTTCACCCAACGTAAACACCTTACAGAAATCTATAATAGGCTTAATTATTACAAAATTGTACGAATATTTTTGTTATCGACTTATTCTATAAATCTGTTGGTATAGTATAAATTAACCTATGGAATTCGACGAGAAGTTGCGATTGAAATAATCACTGGCCGATTTCAAGTCAACTACGTGAGTAACGCACCTGTACGTTCGCAATCACCTGATCAAGTGCCCATATCTGAGGTCGAAAATGTTCAAGGCAGTTACGGTACTTTGTATTGATCACAGATCTGGCAGAGTTCAATTTGTTAGTGATGACAACAACTGTGTTATGCGGGTAGATACCCCAAAGTTGGTTTCGACCACCTTCACTAATATCGTTCATGGATATAACCGAGATATTGCCGGCAATTTTCACAAATATATTTCACGGAAATGACCGAAAGGGCGCCATTGTTGTAAGTAGGATTATGGGATACAAAATGGATGCGCCCATAAGATAAAAGTTATAATTTTCATGTGGCGAACAGATTACGAAATGCATACGCAAAATTCAACTTGAGTCTGAATCTGGTAGACAACAGGATACTAGTATACACAATACACAGTACTTGAAAAATATTAGCATGCACTGCGTGCACCCAGTTTTAAAAGTTACATGCACACGCAAAAATCAGCATGCACCGGTGCATGTACTAACACTGCATTTCGAGCCCTGAATTGTCTCCAATAAGTGCAAAAATATTAATCTATTTCTTAAAATCCACAAAAATGGAAAAAACTTGAGGTGTTTTCTCTTTTATAGATACAATACCAGTTGTTTTTATTACTATAATAAGATTAAATGGCTGTGTAATAAAATGATATGTTCACACCTCAGTGACACAATTGGCTGCACATTGTCTTCTTTGTTCGTTGGTTTGTTGAGGACAGGAGCTTCTTTTGCACAGAATTCATGTGTGTCAGGTGGCTTTCTCGGTTTCACCTGTAAATACAGAGAGAATAACTGGTTACTGCTGTAACCTACAAATGTTAGAATGTTTAATATCTGCCAAACAGAAATTACCATTCGACCTGAATAACTGGTTACTATCTTGAGATATTAGCTCTACACTGCAAGTGGTAGAATGACCATTACCACATGGGACTGCAGAGCATGATAAACAGAATAACTGATTACTACCTTAAAATACTAGCTTTATCTTGGGAACATTAGAATGGCTAAAGCCATGATGTTCTGCCAAGTGTATGTGCCATTTGACTTGGATAAAGCCATGATGTTCGGCCAAGTGTATGTGCCATTTGACTTGGATAAAGCCACGATGGTCTGCCAAGTGTATGTGTCATTTGACTTGGATAAAGCCATGATGTTCTGTCATTTGACTTGGATAAAGCCACGATGGTCTGCCAAGTGTATGTGCCATTTGACTTGGATAAAGCCATGATGTTCTGCCATTTGACTTGGATAAAGCCACGATGGTCTGCCAAGTGTATGTGCCATTTGACTTGGATAAAGCCATGATGTTCTGTCAT
>JAECMU010166640.1:0-13996 GCA_016106625.1 Dracogyra subfuscus
ATATATACGAAGCTATTCGGAATTCGGCAATACCTATATTTATTTATTAACAGTACCGGAACGTTATACATGTATAACTGCGTTTATTACTGATTCTTGATCAAATTTGATAATTTAACCCAATGTAAACGCCTTACAGAAATCTATAATGGTCCTATTACAAAAACGTACGAATATTTGTGTTTTGTATTAAGCAAGTTATGAACTTTTTTTTAACTCTATAAGATCTGTTGGTATAATATAAATTAGCCTACGGAATTCGACGAGTTGGGATTGAAATAATCACTGGCCTACTTCGAGTCAACTACGCGAGTAATGCACCTGCACGTTCACAATTATTTGATCATGTGCCCTTATTAGAGATCGAAAATGTTCAAGGCAGTTACGGTACTTTGTATTGATAGCAGATCTAGTGGAGTTCAATTTGTCAGTGACAACAACAACTCTGTTATGCGCGTGGATACCCAAAGTCGGTCTCGACCACCTTCCCTGATACCGTTCACGGATATAACCGAGATATTGCCGGCAATTTTCGCAAATATATTTCACAGAAATGACCGAAAGCGTAAAGGGCGCCATTGTTGTAAGTAGGATTATGGGATACAAAATGGATGCACCCATAAAATAAAAAGTTTTCGATTTCATGTGGCAAACAGATTACGAAATGCATACGCAAAATTCAACAACTTGAGTGAATCTGGTAGACAACAGGATACTAGTATACGCAATACACAGTACTTGAAAAATATTAGCATGCACCGTGTTCACCCAGTTTTAAAAGTTACATGCACACGCAAAAATCAGCATTCACCAGTGCATGTACTAACACTGCATTTCGATCCCTGCTGTTTTTCTATTAACATTTACTGAATGAAAACTGGATGGTATAAAAACTGTATATTTAGTACTGTTGCAATTTTCTGTTTCAGTTTGCAGTTGGTTATTGGCGCATGCAGGGGAAGAAATGTCTGTTCCCATTTGGTCTTCACTGCACAGGAATGCCCATCAAGGTTAGTGCATTAAAACATTCATCAGCATGTTATATTTGACGCAAGCAATTACTCTCATAAATAAAATGTATTATTTGTGCATCGTTAAATAAAACATGCCAAAAATAAAAATAAATTAAACTTGCATTTCAATCTGTCTACAATCACAACTTGTTCTGTAATAGGCGTGCTCCGACAAGCTGCAGATGGAAATGGAAGACTTTGGCTACCCACCACAGTTCCCTCCTGAAGAGGAGGATGTGATTGAGAAAAATGAGGACTTTGAGATGAAGGACAAGACAAAAGGAAAAAAGGTACCTCTGAACTAATTGTGGTGTTAATGACAAATCAAACGGTACTCTGGTTTGATTGTCTTGTTAATGACAAATCTAACAGTAAGATTGTCATTGTGTTGTTAATGACAAATATAACTGTAAGATCGTCGTTGTGTTGGTAATAACAAATATAATAGTAAGATCGTCATTGTGTTGGTAATGACAAATCTAACAGTAAGATCGTCATTGTGTTGGTAATGACAAATCTAACAGTAAGGTCATCACTGTGTTGGTAATAACAAATCTAACAGTAAGATCATCACTGTGTTGTTAATGACAAATCTAATGGTAAGATCATCATTGTGCTGTTAATGACAAATATGGGTGATGATTCAATGCAGTCTACTAAAAATGAAAGCAGACATCATTGAATTAAGAGCAACCATAATTTTAGATATTTTATTGCTGCTACATTAACTTTCCTTTTGGGTGGTATATGATAAAATGAACAAAAACATCAATATCTGAGACTTATTGGGGAGGCCTGGCACTTGTGGGCATTTACATAAAGCTGCTATATAAATTATCAGTTTTAATTTGCTGTTTGTTTTGTTTTTGTGTAGAGTAAAGTTCTGGCGAAGACGGGCGGTCTGAAGTATCAATGGCAGATTATGTCATCTCTTGGCCTGGTGGACGAGGACATCAAGCAGTTTGCTGATCCAGCTCACTGGCTCAAGTACTTCCCGCCACACGCCATCAGTGACTTGAAGAGCATGGGTTTAAAGGTATTTCATTATAAATTGGTCATAATCTGTAATATTACTTCCCGCCACACACCATCAGCGACTTGAAGAGCATGGGTTTAAAGGTATTTCATTATAAATCAGTCACAATCTGTAATATTACCTCCCACCACATGCCATCAACTACTTGAAGAGCATGGGTTTAAAGGTATTTCATTATAAATCTGTCATAATCTGTAATATTACTTCCTACCACATGCCATTAGCGACTTGAAGAGCAGGGGTTTAAAGGTAATTCATTATAAATCAAAGAATCATATACTCTAATATTATTTTACACTTCATGTCATTAATGAGTGTTTACAGATCTATTTAATTATTAAAAAAGTAATTATAACTATAAGCTGTAGTATTTCTCACTGTATGCCATCATTACCTTAAAAATATGGATTGAACGTATTTATAATATAATATGCAAGCCTGTCTTAACACTTTTCAATCATTGTTATCGTGACTCCTCTTTTCATCTACACTGCCGACTGCCTTTTTTGTACTTATGTTAATTTAATTTACCGATGCTATGGTTTTTTTAAAGAAAGGTTGTACGTTTGTGATTTTCTCTGTTTTTCCAGGTCGACTGGCGACGAAGTTTCATCACCACTGACGTTAATCCTTACTACGACTCGTTTGTCCGCTGGTCTTTTGTGCGCTTGAAGGAAAGAGATAAAATAAAATTTGGGAAAAGGTATCAGTTCATGTGATACATTTGTAGTACGAGATGAATTGTTTGTTATATGGTTTACATTAGGATGATGGAAGATGATCCACCAGCTACCAAGCTGTTAATAGTTGATCTTGAGATAATTTATTTGAATCAAAGGTACATTGTATTCCCAATGCTTTCTTGGGTTTTTTATTATGAGATTGCGTGGTGTACGTCATCCATCAACTTTTCTAGGTCGGGGCAAAGCCCAGTGGTAAAGCGCTTGCTTGTGGCCCGGTCGGACTGGGATCAATTCCCATCGGTGTGCATTGGGCTATTTCTCGCTCCATCCATGACTGGTATATTATAGGTCGTGGTATGTGCTAACATGTATGTGGGATAGTGCATATAAAAGATCCCTTGCTACTAATAGAAAAATGTAGCAGGTTTCCTCTCTAAGACTATATGTAAAAATTACAAAATGTTTGACATCCAGTTGCCGATGATTAATAAATCAATGTGCTCTAGTGGTGTTATAAAACAAACCAAACAAACCATCAACCTTTCATATTTTCCACCAGGCAGGTTTCAACCAAACTTGATCCAAGTAATTCTCTCATGGCCCTCGCATAGCTCTCACATTTGACTGTATTGTTCTTTTAATATTTAATTAATTGCTGGCTGCCTTTGAACTGTTATTATCAGACTTAATATTTACTGGAATTAATTGATGTTTGCTATAGGTACTCTAAAATACCTTTCTAATATTTTTCAGGTACACCATCTTCAGTCCGAAGGATGGTCAGCCCTGTATGGACCATGACAGAAGCTCGGGAGAGGTTTGTTTAGTACATATAGAATACTAAACATACCATTTTTATGAAATGAGTGAACAGTTTTGGTATCTTGATGAGCAAAAAGCAAGACAGATACCAACACTGTTCACGGGTTTCTTGATAATGGTATGACAGGCAAGCAAGTTTAGTAATTTAGTTATTGCAAACAAACCGCAACGCAGAAGCAAACAGATCTCGAGATCTACTACATGTTATTTCTTTTACAAATTGGGTCAGCAGGCTATTTAAGTCATGTCGATATTACACTGGTTAAATACTGAGTGATGTTATGGCATGAGCAATATCTTACACTGGTGTGTAATAAAAGTTTTTAATGTTTACTGATAGAAATACCGGAACTCATGATATTTGACAAAGTTAATTCACTACTAGTTACTATGTAAAATATTCCCCTGCATTCTTGTTTTGTTTGGTAATTTTTCATGGTTATTTCAAAACATACAGCATAATCCCAATCATACCGTATATATCGTAAGATTCATTAGAGTTTGCTCTTGTATGGATATAGATTTTCAGTTACATCTTTGTGAGATCCCAGTTTTTATGATTCATTTGCCCTAACCTTAAAAGGTAACTCATACACACTATTAGATATTATTTTAGATAAGACTTTCTAGAAAAAAACATGTTTTATTAGTTATCATTTAAGATGAAAATAATTTATTATGTAGTTATTATAATTTATGATGAGTCTTTCTGAAATACATATTTAATGTAAACTAGTTATGTCTAAGTACCATCAACGTTATTTTTTATGGCCGTGTCTTATTAATTATTCTTGTTATTTTTTTAATTATACTTTCAGGGAGTCGGACCTCAAGAATATACTCTAGTCAAACTGAGACTTCAGCAACCCTACCCAGAAAAACTCAAGTAATACTTTGTGAAATAGAGAAAAACCACTGAAACACATTGTGATATACAGAGAAAACACTAGTAATACCTTGTGATATTACAGAAAAACAGTGAAATACTTTGTGATATACAGAGAAAACTCCAAGAATACTTTATAATATTACAGATAAACTGTAATATATCATAATATTCATAAAAAATTGAAGTAATACCTTGTGATACAGATAAAACAGTATATTTTGTAATAAAAAACCCTCCAAACACACTTAAGTAATTGTTTGAGGTTAGTGTAATAATACTAATATCTTGTGATTATAGACAAAAACAGTATTACTTTGTGCTATACAGAAAACTAATGTAATGCTTTATGATATACAGACAAAACTAAAGTAGTATTTAGTGATATATATATATATATATAAATCTAGCATCAGTTATGTTTATTGCCCAACAACTACAGGTCTGTTTTCATTCCTACTTGTAACAGATCTTTGACAAGCCGTCCAGTGATCCTAGTTTGTGCGACTCTGCGACCTGAGACGATGTACGGGCTGACCAACTGCTGGATTAGACCGGACATGAACCTCGTTGCTATAGAGACGACCACCGATGAGGTGTTTGTGTGCACGAAGAGAGCTGCCCGGAACATGAGCTACCAGGGATTCACACGACACAACGGGGAATATAAAGTCCTCGTCCCTCTTGTGGGCCAGGTATAGCTAATTCATTTGGTTGGCTCTTTGGAAACAGTTCATTAAAAGGGTCATTATGTATTATGGTTAGAGGGTTTAGTATTTCTGAAAAGTAAAAAATATAGTAAAATCCTTTATTTTTGTGGTTTTGCTAATAAACTAAATTATTAGATACTTCAAGTTGTGAACCGAAACAGTAGTTATTATGAATTTGTATTATATGGATACAAATATGTACTATTTTCATTGTTTTCTTGAATTTGAAAACTGCACTAGTCCATGAATTACATTAAAAAAACCCTTCAAAATGACACCAGAATCACTTCTCTATGTTGGCTGGAGAGGAGTTATAACACCTGAAAGGTTGCAGGGTGTCAATGTCACGTCGTATTTTGATGACCTATATCTCTAGAATGAAAGGTCAGGTTGATTTAAGATTTATACACTATTCATAACTCGGGTATGTAAACGTATATTCCAACTTTCATCAAACTTGAAGGAGTCATGACATTCTTGATTGATTTGACATTGAATGCCCCTGTGGTATTTGTTACACTTTTTTGGTTCACCAGAAACAAATGCCTGCTATCATTGAGTCTCTGGAACGACAGACATACATTAACTTAATACAGATGTACCTTGTCCAATTCGGGGGGTGGGACATAGCCCAGTGGTAAAGCATTCCCTTGATGCGTTGTCGGTTTAGGATCGATCCCTGCCTGTGGCTCCATTGGGCTATTTCTCGTTCTAGCCAGTGCATTAAGGGCGGAAATGATGTAAACTGTTATATTTATGTAGCTGTCAGTACAGCATGCCTATGTAATGTGGAGGGGAAGGGGCACGACTGTGTCGAAAATATTGAGTTTGAAAATGTGTCTCTTTCCACGGGTAGCTTTGGCGGACTCAACCTTTTCAGCCCAGAACTGGCCATAATGCAAACAGATCGATGCATTTTGCGTTCAGCACTCGCCGTGAGTCAGTGTATATCGGTGATGGTGCAAATGGCCAACTGGGAACTACTGGGCATCATTAAATTTATTAACATATATAATAATCGACAGTGATGAATCTTTACATTTAGTTTATTCAAGGACAGACACAAGGCCTCAGAACAGTCAGTTGGCTGGATTGGAACTTTTATTTGATGTAAAATGAAACTTAAAAAAAAGTCACTGAGTCAGTTGACAGGATTGAAACCTTTATTTGTTGTAATTTAAAATAATAAGTCATTTGGCAAGATTCGAACATATTACCCAACCTGCATAGCATTTTGACAATCCATTGCATTATGGTATAAGAAATGGGTTCCCATAACTTGTTTTCATGGAATCTAAAAACAGCTTCCGATGGGTTCCCATGATTTCAGGACACTAAACCCAAAAAGTGTTTCCCATGAAATTTGAAATCCTATGGCTTGGGGATGGTGCATATAAAAGATCCTTTGCACCAAACTAACTGTGCATCAAGCCAGCACTTTACCACTGGGCTACATTCCTCCCTGGATCATAATGCTGTTGGTAGCTGACTCTTGTTTGATATTTTTTAGGATATCCTCGGCTGTCCAGTTCGTGGACCTCTGACTTCCTACAGCATGATCTACACACTCCCCATGCTGACTATCAAAGAGGACAAAGGTAAGCATGCCCTTTACCAGGTTGTGTTCATTGTGCATATCATTACTGTCAAACTAGTTGTAAAAACACACTGGCCTCAGTGGCGCAGTGATTAATTCATCAGTCTTCAGGCTGGTAGGTACAGGGTTCGCAGACCAGTACCGGCTCCAACCCAGGGTAACTTCATTAGAGCTGATTGGGTAGGTGTAAGGCCACTATACCTTCTTCTTTCTCTCTAATCACTAACCAACTAACAACTAACCCACTGTCCTGGACAGACAGTCCAGATAGCTGAGGTGTGTGCCCAGGAGCGTGCTTGAACCTTAATTGGATATAAGCACGGAAATAAATTTAAATTACTGAATGTAAAAACACAGGTCTTTCACCTGTTTTTGTCAGCCTGGAAAAAAAATTACTGCTAATTTTTATAGTTCAAACAAATTACAGACTTCAATAAACTGCGGTTAAAAAACAGAATTACAGACATTTGCATGTTTGTTGCGAGTGTGAGTGTGAATAATTTTTACATGCTCATATACCACTAGAGTTCGAGCATGTCTGTCCTGGGGCTCGTTTCTGAATAACCAGGGGCTTGTCCTGGGATTAAAGAGGACAATTTTGAAATTTACATCCAAAAATTAAATAGTGGGCCTTTAAAAATTTTATGCACATCTCTGATTGATATAAGTAATTAATTATTGATATAATGTTTGTTGTAAAACTTTATATTACAAGAGTTGTTGCCAGTTGATATCACAAAATATTGTTAATTACAGGTACACGAGTTTTTGATATAACAAAGTATTGTTAATTACAGGTACGAGAGTTGTTAATATCACAAAGTAGTGTTAATTACAGGTACGGGAGTTGTTGATGTCACAAAGTATTGTTAATTACAGGTATGGGAGTTGTTGATATCACAAATATTGTTAATTACAGGTACGGGAGTTGTTGATATCTCAAAGTATTGTTAATTACAGCTACGGGAGTTGTTGATATCACAAAGTGTTGTTAATTACAGGTACAGGAGTTGTTGATATCACAAAGTATTATTTATTATAGGTACGGGTGGTTTTGATATCACAAAATATTGTTAATTACAGGTACGGGAGTAGTTGATATCACAGAGTATTGTTAATTACAGGTACAGGAGTTGTTGCCAGTGTGCCGTCGGACTCACCTGATGATTTCGCTGCTCTCCGAGATCTCAAGAAAAAGGAGGTTTGCTTTTTTCACTATTCGAGCCATTTTGATCATAGACATTCAACATTACTTAGACTTTTGTTATTTATTGCAACCTGAACTTCGACCATTTTCTATTACTGTTGCTTTATTCAGTTTCCTATACCAATCTATCAGGCAGGCTAACATGTAACAATACATGGTCTTATCTCACTGTATTACTGTGGAAAGCAGCAATCTAGACTGAATATTTCTTAGTAATACTATATTTGATATTTAATTCTTAAGTTTTTGTCTATTTTACATTTATGGCTTATGTTCAATGGTTTTACCCTGTACAATTCTTTGATTTAGAAATATAATTAAATAATGTCATATTACAATCAAAACATGATTTCTGAATACATGTTGTGGCTCATTAGTGTTTTATTAAATGATTGAATAATGTAACAACATAAATCTTCAAAATTTACACCTGACGCAAATGATGTCACATGAAAATAATGGTCGTCATTATTTAATTATGTATGTCAAAAACACTGAAAGTGACTTCTAAAATAGAGACACCCAATAGCCAATGTATTTTTCATGCTGGGGTGTTGTTAAACATTCATTCATTCATTCTAAAATAGAGTATAATACACAAATGCAACAGTATTTCATGACTTAAAATACTTTTTATAAACAAATGATCAAAACAGTTTTTAGCAAGATCAAACTTGTTTAACCTCATCCCACAAACATGATGTCACTGTTCAATAAACATTCAGTAAAGTGTACAAAATAAATATTTTACACCAGTTTTGTTTTACTTTATGTGTACGGTACAGCTAGCACAGAATGTTAATTTCATTCCTTGTATAATAGTACTCAAAATAAGTTCAAGATTTTATTCTAGGATTTCCTGAAGTCATTTTGTTATGTAATGTTTTGTTACTTAAATGGCATTTTATCTGAGATTTTTTCTTCTCTCTCTTGTTTTAGGCGTTGAGACAGAAGTACAGCATCAAGGATGAGATGGTGCTGCCTTTTGAACCTGTGAGTAACATTTTATACTAAACTTGGAAATGTCACTAAATCATCCGCTTGTACATTCAACTCTCTCTTTTTGTCATTCAAATAATGGAGGAGTGGGATGTAGCCCAGTGTTAAAGCACGGTCACCACGACTAGTATATTAACGGCCGTGGTACAGTGAAACCCCTCAAAACCGGACAGCCATGGGACCAAGAAAAAAGTCCGGCTTTAAGGGGTATCCGGTTTACAGAGGTTTCAGTATTGTGATAAACCTTTTGTTGGTTGGTGTTCTCTACTGATATAGAAATCACGAACGGAAAACATCTAAACATGAAGTAAAGAAAAAAATTGTTTATCTGTTTGATCACATCGGCAAAACAAAAATAATAATAAAATAATTTAAAAAAATAAAAAATCTAAAGCAGTGGAATAACTATTAAAAAAAAAAAAAAAATTAATTTTTTTTTATATGTATATAAAGTACGAGTATTCAGTAATTTCAATTCAATTTATTGTACAAAACACTCACAGCGAGCAGGTATGACACCATTCACGCTTTTGACAGCTTCAGCAAGCACATGTTAGACTAACGGATTACTAACGACATCTCTGATTGGCTGACCAATCACTTGACCTCTACCGGCTCAACAACAGCAAAAAAACTGAAACCATTTACAATTTTCAAAACCTTTATCATTATTAGATACACTACATTAAATAGTCCGCAATAAATGCATGTAAATTTTGTGTTATTTTAAAGCAGTTTTCACTTCACAAAGGCCTCTTGCAATTTTGTCGGGACTCTTATGACACTCGATCCGACTGGCCTCTGTACACAGGTGTTGTTTGCAACGACACTTCCACCGAGACAGTGATTGTAACCAGTTGCAACCTCTGGGTCCTTTGTTTTAATCGGAGTGTAATGCATTGATCGTTTTTTTCACCAAGATTGGTGTTATTGTTAACAACTGTTCAATCTCGTGACCGACTTCGCGGATTTGAACGAATGTCTAGCCTAGTGCAGTGGGGCATGCAAGTGACCATTTGTTTTATTAAATTTGGGACCAGTTCAAGTCTTGAAAATCAAAATCCGCATCAGTTTATTGATGTAGACAAATAAACCAGCCAAAACCACATTCCCCCACCCCAATAATAAAAACGGACACATGCTTTTTGACTGACATGAATGACAGAAGTGGGAGTGGCAAACATATGTTTTAAAATAAATAATATCGGTCTCGGAGATCGACAATCGAGCATATGCACATGTAATAAGCTCTGCGTATGCAATCACGTCCTCGGCTGAGTGGGTATTCAAAGTAGAAGTAATGCAGTAATGATTGATGTCAGTGTGACCGTCCGGTTTTCTGAGGTAAAATTAGCACTAAAAGAACATAATGGAACCGGATAATTTCATCTGGTGCGGTTTAGAAGGGTTTCCGGTTTAGAGGGGTAAATGTTAGTGTTTAAAAAAAAGCAAATCACGGGACCGTGTAAAACATCCGGTTTTGAGGGAATTCCGGTTTACTGAGGGTCCGGTTTCGAGGGGTTTCACTGTATATGCTATCCTGTGTCTGTGGGATGGTGCATATAAAAGTTCCTTTACTACTAATGCAAAACATTAAGCTGGTGATTAATAAATCAATGTGCTCTAGTGGTGTCGTTAAACAAAATAAACTTTAAATAAACTTTTAAGTAATGTGTAAAAATTATTGCACTTAGAGACTTTAATAAGTCTATGTTATCAGTCATTGTAGGGCAGGACGTAGCCCATTGTTCACTTGATGCATGGTCAGTCTAGGATCGATCCCCATCAATGGAACCGTTGGACTATTTCTCACTCCAGCCAGTGAGTGCCCCACAACTGGTGTAACAAAGGCCATGGTATGTACTGTCCTGTGTGGGATGGTGCATATAAAAGATCCCTTGCTGCTAATCGAAAAGTGGTAGCAGCGGGTTCCCTCTCAGTATCTCTGTGATCCTTAACCTTATGTTTGAGGTCATACAATCGTAAATAAAAATGTGTTGAATGCTTCGTTGAATAAAACATTTCCTTCCAGTCGTAAGCTCATAGTGCTCAAAGTAGAATGCTGTATATTCAAAGTAGCTGTTAATCACCTTTATCAGTCTACAATTAATTTCTAGTGTAGTTTCTATACTGTTCCCTGTGCAGAAGTAAGAAGTCGGTAAAACTAAAAAATGGTTTTTTAATGTTTTGCCTGTTGATGCTGACATTCTATCAAGTGGTCAAAGATGTTAAATGATGACCATATATCAAAGTAATAACATTTTAGAAACCATACAGCAGTACTTGTTTTTAAAATGTTTTATTCCTTTCCTTTCTTGTTTCAGATTTCGATAATCAACACACCTGAGCTTGGCACCCTGTCAGCCGTGACGGCATGCGACCAGTTTAAGATTCAGAGTCAGAATGACCGCGACAAGCTGCAGGAGGCCAAGGAGAAAGTCTACAAGCTGGGGTTCTATGACGGGGTAAGTCACAAACTGGTTTGTCTGGATTATGTGGTGGCGTAAATCACAAAACATAATTCACTTGTCACACTGTTTTATCTGGATTCTACGATGAGGTTTCGATAATGTCCAGAACTGTTTTGTATTACATCAGATGCATAGATCAATTCATTTTTGTTCAATGCATTGGACTAGTACCATATGTGTACCTTGATTTTGCTTCTGTTAAGAAAATCATATGATGTCGCATAGTCTCGTTAACCAGCCTTACGAGTTACGTTTCTATCATGAGAGACACAGGTGATCGTATTTTGTTAGTGTGTGCAATGTAGCTTGAAAATGCAAGCATCTAAATAACTGATTAAAGCAAAATAAATCTGTAGAATTCATAACGAGAATTCTGACAATACAAATATGCTTTAAATTGATTAATACATAACAAAAAACAAAAAAACATGTTGAACATTTCCAGCTGTGTCTAATAGGATGATTTCTTGACTCATGGAGAAATAAGATCATTAATTTGATCATTGTGACCTTCAGGGAAAGGCATGTTCTACAATCTACGAGTCTAGTTGGTAGAGCCAACAATTTAATTATGTTTAGACCCGTGGGCCTTTGTTAGCTCAGATGTGTCAAGTGTTTGTTTTTCTTCATTCACATGCCTGCCTTTTGTTCTGAATTTCAGGTTATGACGGTTGGCGAGTGGAAGGGACAGAAGGTCCAGGACATCAAGAAAAAGGTTCAGAAGTTTTTAGTGGACAAGGTAAAGTCATTCTTACACTAGTAAGCATTCAATCTGGCCACTATGTCAGTGTATCTGCTAGAAATATTGTTTGGGTATGGTGCTATGTAATTGAATGCAATCACAGTCAGCGGGGGATATTGGGGAGGGGGGGGGCCTCCTCCAGAAAGAAAATGGGTTATGTCTAGGGTTAGAGTTAAGATAATCATACAATAATGATAGAGAGTCATTATATTTGTAAAAAAGTTAACTTATAAAAGTAAAATCTGCAAAGCATTTGGGTATGGCACCATACCCATTTCACACTCTGGCAGAAACCCTGCATATGTTTTTACATACAGAATACAAACAACCCTGTAGTTTTAATACACTTGTTTGGTGGCACAATCGGTGGTTACCATCCACTGCTTTTACACAACATACATATTTTTAGCCAAGTTTTTCAATACTAAAGAAATAATGTCACATATTTACAATCATCTATAGGGCCTTATTTCCCTAAATATGGATTATAAATGGAAATTACATTCATTTGAGATAATGAACCTAAATCATTTTAGTTAAAAAAAAAGTTGTGAAAACTGTGCTTTGCCAAAAACACTTTTGTCATGAATGATGTATCAGTTATGTGAAAACACCAAGACATAACCAGCACGAGACCTGACCTATCGTTGACAACTTATTACTAGGGCTGGGGAAAGGTTGACTTTAGGGTATACCAGTTGGTTAGAACTGATTGGGCTATTTCTCGTCACAGCCAGTGCACCACGACTGGTATATCTAAGGCCGTGACATGTGCTGTTCTGTTTGTGGGATGCTACTAAGGGGCGGGATGTAGCCCAGTGGTAAAGCGCTCGCTTGATGCACGGTCAGTCTGGGGTCGAATCCTGTTGGTGGGCCCATTGGGCTATTTCTCATCACAGCCATTGCACCATGGCTGCATGTCAACAGCCGTGGTATGTGGAGTGGTGCATGTAAAAAATCCTTTGCTACTAATAGAAAAATGTAACTGATTTCCTCTCTACGACTGTCAGAATTACTATGTTTGACATCCAATAGCCAATGATTAATAAATTAATGTGTTCTAGTTGTGGTGTCGTTAAACAGCAAACTTTTTTCGTTAGGACTGAGAAAAGAAAAATTTGACTTTATGCTTTTTCTGGTTGTGTAGTATTGGTTAGGAATAGTCTGAAAGATTCACAAAGGTGATTGAACCAATCGGAGGCTAAGAAAATTAACTTGCACTAGTTCTATAATGTTGAGTTTATGTCCAGGTCATAACTGAAGTTTAATGTTTCAGAATGAAGCTGTGGTGTACATGGAACCTGAGAAGAAGGTCATATCTCGTTCAGCCGACGAGTGTGTAGTGGCACTCTGTGACCAGTGGTAGGTAGTACGGAAAGAAATGGTTTATTTAACAATGCACTCAACACATTTTATTTATGGTTATATGGCATCGGATAAATGGTTAAGGACCACACAGATATTAAAGGAGAAAACCTGTGTAGCTATTTCATGGGCTACTCTCTTCAATTAGCATCTTTTATATGCACCATCCCATAGACAGGATAGCATATACCAAGGCCTTTGATGTACCAGTCATGGTGCACTGGCTGGAATGAGAAATAGCCTAATGGGAGTGGTAGGTAGTAACATTTACACAGTGTGTGGTGCCAGTCAGTGACCAATTGTGGATAGTAACATTTAAAGTAACCTTCATCTGGTATCTGCGGGCAGCATAGCCCAGTGGTACAGTGCCCGCCTGATGCGCGGTCGGTCTAGGATTGATCCCCATCAGCTGACCACTGGGTTTTTTTCTCGACATAACCATATGTCCGACGCCGATATAACCGT
>JAECMU010166672.1:0-10004 GCA_016106625.1 Dracogyra subfuscus
TACATACATATATACATACATACATGCATGCATGCATGCATGCATGCATGCATGCATACATGCATGCATGCACACATACATACATACATACAAGTATATTCCTCCTATGCAGCTCTTCAATAGCCCAAGTGTAAATAAATTCTTGTCTTGTTCTGTTCTGTCGTAGGATCGAACCACTTCGGTGGATCCAGTCAACATATTTGATTTGTCCTCGTTCTAAATCGGTGCACCACAACTAGACAAAGACCGTGGTATGTGATTTCCTGTCTGGGAGAATGTGCATATAAAATATTCCTTGCTGCATTAGGAAAACATGTAGTGAGTTTCCTTTCATGATTACGAGTTAGAATTACCCATTATTTATCATCCAATAGCCGATGATTAATTAATCAATGTACTCCAGTGGTGTCGTTAAACAAAGCGAACTTCTTCTTGTCAGTATCGACTTATGTAGGAAGAATCAGCATACATCATCTTCTGAAATGGTATCACTATTAGAAAACCATTTCTTATATGTATGTTATTATAATTATTATATATTAAATAGGATGGCATTATAGAATCATATTTCTCATTTCTCGGACCTGTTTAATTTAATTGTGACCAGTCTTCGGAGGATTCCGTAACCTACAACAGTAACGACGCACTCAACACAGTACAATTACGGTTATATCGGCGTCGGACATATGGATATGTCGAGAAAAAACCCAGTGGTTAGCTGACGGGGATCGATCCTAGACCCACCGCGCATCAGGCGGGCACTGTATCACTGGGCTATGCTGCCCGCTTGTTTGAAAGAAACGATCATTTTCCATTCGTCTACCTGCCGGCTGGGTTCCTGTGCAGGTACAACTTGTCACTGTGAGGCGTTACCGGTTTAGTTGCCGATTGAAAAGGAACAAATTTCCAAGTCGGGGCATCATTTTAATGTTTGCCAATTTTAAGGAATGGAATTCCAAACATTTTCCGCAGTAAAAAAAACCCACAAAAACATTTCATTGTGTAAAATTACGAATTCTGCATCTGTTCTGCGTGAGACCGGCCTCGGTGACGTCGTGGTTAGGCGATCAGTCTACAGGCTGGTAGGTACTGGGTCCGGATCCCAGTCGAGGCATGGGATTTTTAATCCAGATACCGAGTCCAAACCTTGAGTGTTCCGCAAGGCTCAATGTGTAGGTTTAACCCACTTGCACAGACCAGTGATCCATAACTGGTTCAACAAAGGCCATGGTGTGTGCTATCCTGCCTGTGGAAAGCACAAATAAAAGATCCCTTGCTGCTAATCGGAAAGAGTAGCCCATATATTGTCAACAGCGGGTTTCCTCTGAAAATATGTGTGATCCGTAACCATATGTTTGACTGTAACTGTAAATAAAATGTGGTGAGTGCGTCGTTAAATAAAACATTTCTTCCTTTCTATTCTGCGTGAAGATTGATTTTCCACGGACAAATGACTATTCTACAAGGTGGTGCAATACAGATGTAGCTTTAAATACAAATTGGTTACATATGAACGGTGGATCACTTCAACTGGTTGACGTTATTTTCTCGTTCAAAGCAGTGCACCACAACTGGTCAAAGGCCGCGGTATGTTTTTTTCCTGTCTGTGGGAAAGTGCATATGAAAGATCCCTTACTGCATTAAGAAAAATGTAGAGGGTTTCCTCTGGTGACTACGCGTCAGAATTACAAATGTTTGATATCCAATAGACGATGATTAATTAATCAATGTTCTCTAGTGGTGTCGTTAAACAAAACAAACATTAACTTTATACTTTGCAGTCCGTTATCGTAAAAGTAACTTGCCCACAGCAGTGCAACTAACTAGTGTTTACAAGTATTTGATTTCGTTTTAATGATTTTTGTATTATGCAATAGCTTTTTGTGAATATCATTTTCAGAGAATGTTATTAAATAGTGTACGTCTCTCTCGAGGAATCTAGCGGGCAGCATAGCCCAGTGGTACAGTGCCCGCCTGATGCGCGGTCAGTCTAGGATCGATCCCCGTCAGCTAACCACTGGGGTTTTTTCTCGATATAACCATATGCCCGACGCCGATATAAACGTCATTATAATGTGTTGAGTGCGTCGTTAAACAAACAAACAAACAAACTCTCGAGGAATCTAAAACAACATGAACGAAAATAGAAAAAAACGAGAAGAAAGGAATTGTGGGAAAAACAAACCCACCAAAAACACAGAAAATTCACAAAAGATACTATGACATTTGTCGCCTTTCGGCAATGGATACATATTTTACAGAAACACCTCTGTTTGTCTTCATGAATGGAACTTGATTTATAAATTGGACATCCTAGCTGTAGTTTAAAGACAAAACAATTTTTTTTTATAAACGGGGCAAGACGATACTTTGATATACAGACAACAGACAAGAGCAGGTTGTAAATAATACATATTTAGTTTTCAATAACACTTCGCAAAGGCCGAATGAATCCATATATTTATAATAACAATATGTTGAGAAAGTCGATAAATACAAATTATCTCTGTGTTTTCAGAAAGGTCGCTTTGCTATATTAAATTACAAGTGTGAAGTCGAAATACAGAGACAGACAATCAATGGTTTAGTACTGCGACATGGAGGAACTCGCGAAAAGAGGTAGGCTCTTGTTAAACATGGGGTTTTCATATTTTCTCTCTTCTAGTGACAAATTTGACAGGAATCATTCATCAGTTATGTATGAGGAATTTCTACACGAGATGGTGTCGTGAGCTCTTGTTTTGGACCTTACTTTGAAGAGGGGGTGGACGACTGAATGGTACAGATGTGTGCCTTGTTTAGATTTTGTTGTTTTTTCTTGTTGAAGATCACTACTACGCCATGATTTCCTTTTTAACATTTCCATGTACTTACATTTTCTGACAACCAACAGTCCATGTGTATTTTTGTGTTGGGTGTCGTTAAACATTCATTCATTTACTCCTTTTTAACTGTTCTGTTTACTTTCAACTATTCATATGTTTCTTTCTATTCAGGACAGATAATATTTTAAATACTAACAAGGTTAAATAACAAATGTTGAGGTCAGCGTTTTATTTCGTAAACATTCCATAAGGTTAGGGTTCATCCCTTTTGTAAAAAGGGGTATTTTTAACCGGTTTCAAGAAATATAGAGAACATCCACTTTATAGAGGGTTCGGTTTTGAGAGGTTTCATATACATGTGTATAATTGTGCATAGAAGTAACAGTATGAGTTGGCAAACAAGATAAAACCTTGATTTTATTACATTATTGAAGATTTACTTTTATATTTCAGTTCGTCTAATCTTACAGATGGCAATTCTTGCGGGTTACCTGTGTGGATCTTTGTGTTATCTAAACACAAAGTCAGGAAATAATGGGACGAGTCTGGAGGCAGAAAAAGATGTTCTGGAAACACTGCCGTACATCATATTTATGATGTGCCTTGTTCAGATGTTGTTTTAGTCTACTTGAAGAGCATTCACTACTACGCCATGAATTCCGTTTCCATATTCTTACCCTTCTGACAACTAGTATCCGATATGTATTTCTGTGCTGGGATGTCGTTAAACATTCATTCATTCATTTTTAACTGTCCTGTTTATTTATTTATTTTATTCAGGATAGGTAACATAACATTATTTTAAATAAGAAATGGCGAGGTGGGGGTGTTATTTAACATCATCTTTGGTAAACGTTTCATAAGATTAGGCCTATAAGTGAGTACAGATGTGTTTTCGGAAACCTTGTTGGCATTAAAATTAATAAAACTCAATATCCCATTGAATATGTAAATATGCATACATAGAAGAAATATGCTCAAAAATCGTGACTCTCAGTATATATTAACAGTTTTACATAGACGTTGAAGTCTGAGTTGGTAAACAAGATCAAACATTATTTATTTTTTTAAGTTTGCATTTAGATTTATTACATTATTTAAGATTTAAGATTTATATTTATATTTCAGCTCGTTTATTCTTACAGATGGCAATTATTGTGAGTTGCGTTCGTGAATCCTCGTGCCAACTAAACACAAAGTCTGTGAAGACTGCTGCGAGTCTGGAGGCAAGAAAAGATGTTCTGGAAATACTCCCATACTTCTCCCAGTACTCGTGTGCCACCAGCTGCAAGATGAATCCTCGCTGTCAGTCGGTTAGTTTTGATCGTTGGACTAGGAGCAACAGCTGAACCATCGCAGAGAATGGAAAACAAACAGATTGTTACAGACGTATCCAAATGGGAACATTCGATTTCAGGACATTGTAGTCTGGAGAAATATGCTGGGTTGACAGACAAAGCCGACCTTTCTGCTTTGTTCCACCTATGTGTCCCGACATCAAACAACCAGCAAATGGGGTCCGCGGTAGAGATGATTGGAACGCCTTTGAAGAGCAGTGCATCCAAGGATATGATTAAATTGAACCTATACCACGGAACACAACGCCTATTCCACATTTCCTTTCATTTCCGAAATGGTAGAGGTGAGTCACCACGTGTAGTAATGAACACCAACACATCTGGTCATTGGGGAAAGCCTGATATTTACCGTAAAGAATTCCCACTCAAGTTTGGACAAGAATTCAACAGGGTCCGTGGAAATGAAAACTCTACGAGTTATTTACGCAGAAACTTAAGATCTCACTGCAACAGTGCAGTTAGTAGCTAAAGCTCTGGGCGCTGTTCCACGAAGCGTCTGTCGCTCTGCTATCGCCTTAAAAAACCTACCATAGCTACCTACGCGGTGTGGTTTACTCTCGTTGTAAATTACGGTGAAAATGTACAGTTGGTAGCAGACAGTTCCAAGCCACTAACGTAGATGTCAAATGACAGTTAGATGATGATTTGCTCATTTTCTAAGCAGGATACTAAAAAATGGATCTAATATGTACCAAATGCCCTTTATGAACTCGGCGTTCGATGAAAAACATTCTAGGGAAAATGACTTTCACAGGAAAATAAGTTTAAAGTAAATAGGACAGTTAAAAAAGTATGTGTGTACATCTATTAAATACCGCAGATATTAGGTCATTTGGCACATGTAACATATTTATTTTCCATACCGCTATCCAATCACGCCGTCCTTAACACACGCAAACACGCACATACACACTCGCATACATACACACGCACACACTTATCTAGGGTTCTGTCCATTAAAGTTTAAGCACGCTATCCTGGACAGAAGCACGTGCACACTTAAACTGTGGGGCTACCTGTTCAGCACAGTGGGAGGTAGTGGTTACTGAAACTAATGAGGCCGATCAGAAAGTGGGGTACAGTCATGTCTCTGGCATGACGTCACAACCCACGCAATCCATAGCCTCCCCACGTTATCTCGAGGTCATGTCTGAACCCGTACTGGGATGACTCATGACCATCGCTATATATGGGCACGTTTTAAACATCGTTGTATTTTCCATTCCCTCACTGAATCACATCTGGTGCACACACACACACACACGCACACGCACACACACACACACACACACACACACACACACATACACACACACATACACACACACACACACGACAAAACGATTAAACCCACGCTACGTTAGCATCCAGTAGTTATTAACGACTTTCGCACCATCTCTATAGACCCCTGATAGTCACCAAACCCATTAAACCCACACTATATTGCCATCTGATAGCCATTAACGACTTTCGCACCATCTGTTTCCTGTACATCAAAAGAACAGCTGTCACAGTCAGAGCCCTCCGTAATTCAAAACCACTCTAGGGATCATTAACGACTTCCTCATACATATGTTTTCTATACATAAAAGAACCCCCAACGGTTAACACACCCATAAAGGTCAGGTTCCCATGCCCACCCAACAGCTGTCCAAGTCATTAACCTGGAGGTCTAAGTAGTCGAAGTAGGTCACGGTTAGCGTTCGCATGACGTCACACCTGACACTTAGAGATTAGCCAATCAGAAGAAGGTCACGCTCAGGTCATGTGTCCTAGCTCATTTGCATACATGGCGTTCAAGTGGCGCACCTACTACTGGTAATTATCGCTCAGAAAATAAAATGACAAAAATTACTTCATGGATGTCCGATACAAATGAATACATCCAAAATGTTCAGAAAGGTCGGTATCCAATTTGTTATTTAACTAACTTGGATTTCTTTGCAAAGGAGATTTTAATCAGTGATGGGACACTTATCACTACAGTAAGGTTGTTTTGTGGAAGGCCTGTACAGTTTATGGTGCCATTTATAAAACTCACCTAAGTCACTACAATTAGCCATAACTACAATTCATTCATGGAATGGGGTTCTGATCGATTAACCCGTATAAACAATGAATGGTTTCAAGAATATTCAGATGTTTCGCAAGTGATGTATGTCATCAGGGTACTCGTAGAGACTTGGCATTATGCTCTGGTGCAAATAAAGTCTCAAATTTCATTAACAAATCATATGTTTGCCTTCATACGTTATATGGGTGGGACGTAGCCCAGGGCTAAAGAATAGTATATCAAACGCCGTGGTGTGTGCTATCCTGTCTTTGAGATGGTGCACATAAAAGATCCTTTGATAATTACAGAAAAATGTAGTGTGCTTCGTCTCTAGCGGGCAGCATAGCCCAGTGGTACAGTGCCCGCCTAATGCGCAGTCGGTCTAGGATCAATCCCCGTCAGCTAACTACTTGGGGTTTTTTTTCTCGACATAACCATATGTCCGACGCCGATATAACCGTAAATACAATGTGTTGAGTGCGTCGTTAAACAAACCCCCCCCCCCCCAAAAAAAAAACAAAAAAAAAAGCTTCCTCTCTAAAGCTCTGTGGATCCATTCAATTGAACTGATTACATTTTACTCGTTCCAACCAGTGCACCACAACTGGACAAAGGCCGTGGTATGTGCCTTCCTGCTTGTCTTGCTGCATTAAAAGAAATGTAGTGAGTTTCCTCTGACATCAAAACTACAAAAGTATTAGACATCCAATAGCTGATGGCTAATAAATTAATGTGATCTAGAGATGTCTTTAAACAAAACGCTTTATAATATGTTATATACAATTTACACAAATCACTCATTATCACAGTGCACGGGTAATATATTAAATTTAGTCACATATGGCCGTTTGAAATTGTCTTTAACTAAAACCTGGGTTTTATTTTCTACTAGTTACGTGGGTCAGAACGTTGCCCAGTAGTAACGCATTCACGTTACAAGTGTGCAGTCAGCCCCGAGTACATCGACTTTGGTGAGTCTGTTTGATACTGTTTCGTTCCAGCCAGTGTGCAACGACTGGCATGTCAAAGCATATCATATGTGACATCATGTCTGTAGGATGGTATACATAAAATATCCTTTGATTCTAATGAAAACATATAGCGGTATTCCTCTCTAATACTATGTGTGACATCCAAAATCAGATTATTAATAAATCAATGTGTTCCAGTGTTAAACAAAGTAAACTTTTTAAAATTATTATTTGGATTGATACGACGCACTTGTAAACCACTAACGTATATGTAGATTGTTTTGTAAGACAGGTACAAACTCTTGTGTCCATAAATGAATCAAATAAGCGCATCAATCGAGTCAAAAACATTTACGGTCATACGACATACCCAAGCAAATAACCGTCAAGTCTTTAAATCACACATGGTTTGATACGACGCACTTGTGAACCACTAACTAGGTTCAGAGATATTAGGTCTAAATTGGTGCCTCTATCCTTGTTCTTCACGGTGTCTGTTATCATTTTCTTTCATTTTTTATTTTATTTTTGTTTTATTTGAAGTTCAACAATTAGATAGCGTCAGTTTTGATTATTTCCGCAAAACAAGTTATCTATGTTCAAGGGTTACAACTCCGCCAAATTGCTATGTAACTGCTAACGGGGTTACCTACCTTGAATTTCCTGACCCTGTGAGTGAGTGAACGAGTATTTTAACATGCTCATATGCAACTAAGGTTTCAGGCATATCTGTCGCGGGCTCTGGATAGCTAATGGCTTGCTCCAGGACAATTTAGATTTTTAATCAAAAATTGAGCCTAGTGACTTTAATAATATTTAAATTTAAAAGCACAAGTCGAAACATAAATAAAAATATAAACCTAAATAAAAAATGTAATTAATATTTTAGATGCCAATTTAAGAGCGGGCAGTTCAAAAAGATAAACTTATTAAAATATAAATTAGAGTTAAGAAAAATCTAAGCCCTGGAGGAAAGGAGAGGTTGGGCCCGAGCCATACAGGGTAATTAAAGAAGGATAACTCTTCATATAAGGAACTTCAGTGTGACCCATCAAGGAAACCGGGAGAGGGTGAGTGTGAGACCCAAGAACAGTCCTAAAGCAAACCTACAGCCGAAACCGCCAATGCCCTATAGCCACCCTACATCTATTGAGCTCCAAGCAACTCATCATCCAGATCCCCGGCGAATCCAATCGCCGTGACATCCACTTGCAGTAGCAAGTGAAAAAAATAATAAGGATGCCGATGGTGTCAAATAAAATGTGAAGAGGTCCATCGTTGATACAGAAGGAGAAGAGGGAAAGGCAGATTGGGTAAATGAAGAAAGGAGAAGTTGGGCCCGACTCATCACGTTTATTTAGTGACCCTGTGAGTGTTACGTATTTTTACATAGCATCCAACTACATAAGCAAATTTTAACATAGTTTGCGACTAAAGATTAGTCATAGCTCTTGTGTTTGTAGTTAATACAAATATGTTTTATTGAAATTAATGTTACACTGTAATCGATTTCGACTGCTATTTTTTTCATTTGATGTATGGCATCGGTGACCTGGTCATCACCTAGGAGCAGCCAGTCGTATGTTTTGAAATTGTTAACAAACGTACATGGGTAATTGTCACAATACCTGCTAACTACGCGTACAAGACTATATGCAAAGGAAGAATAAAAAATAATATGAAAAAAAACGTATTTATTAGAATCATTATATTCTTCCCTGCGTCTGTCCATAAAAAGGTCGCATTCGTGAGCCATTTCACAGATGTTTTTTTTTATGTCTTTGCCAGCCTAAATTCTAAAAATACGCATGTAACAAATCACAGTCAGGTGATTTCTGACCGTGAAAGTTTTTAAACTACTAAGGATTTTTACTTTATTTTGGGATGTATATGATCATTCAATCATGAAGTTCAGATAATAATAATAGCATGATTAAGATGTTAGTAATATGATTTCTAAAAAATGTTTCTACTGTGTAAAAAGAAGTTGGAAATGTTTTGCAACTCCGGAACAAAATAACTAAAATATCACATGACGGTGTTAAAGTGAACGAAACTATCACATGACTCTCAGAAATTCTTGTTGCAACCATATTAAAAACAAATCAGAGTGGATTGCATTCCAAATTTTGAATATTCTCGGCACAGATTGATCTCAACTTTTGCTGAGTCTTGCATATTTTTATTGCTGTTCAACTCCGGAACGCAGTTTTCTTGGAAAATATTACTTTCAATTAATTTTGCTTTACAAATCGTGTCAAAATTGGAAGATTGTTTCCTTCTTTTCTACCTCGAATGCAATCAGGGTTGCCAATAGGAATTTTATGAATCAAAATATAAAAATTGCAACTCCAGAACGTTCAACTCCGGAACTTTTGTTTCGCTCCTGAGTTGCACGCTTTTGTTCCAGAAGGGAAAATTAACACGATTTTGTCTGAGAGATACGTGTCTTCCTATGTTTCGTTACTATCAGAGTGGAGGGTGAAGCACACGCTAGTGTTTTTCCATAGCGTTGTTGGGTGGTGGTAAAGTGTGTGGCAAAATTTCAACTCCGGAATTTTACAATTCAACTCCGGAATGAATTAAAAACAGAACATCTCGATAAAATCAGTGGAGAACAATAACGTTTAGAACTGTTGTGATTTTCACCAATTTTCTACTAAAATTTTAATTTTCTTTCCATATTTCATTTTATCCTTCCTTAAAACATCAATTTATTCATTCATAACTGTAACCCTCCCCCTGTTGATATGTATTACACACAGTCCTTTCTAGCCCTCCCCATTTTGATATATAT
>JAECMU010166688.1:2500-20197 GCA_016106625.1 Dracogyra subfuscus
AAAATGTGTTGAGTACGTCGTTAAACAAACCAAAAAAAAATAAAATAATAATCTTACTGTGTATACATTTTAACAGTTGACCAATGGCAGTCGACCTCTTTTTGTTTTAGCACTTTTCTGGGTTTTCCAGAGTGTGTGCAAACCCTGTTAGAACGTCACAATGCAGATTTAGTGAAATTATCTGCTAGAATCTGCTCGGTAAAACCCCCCACAGAGTTGGAATTTTTTTCTTTAATTCAAAGTGAAGATTGTTTTAAAGTAAGTATTTCTTGGTCTTCATGAGCTCAAAATAGATCACAATACCAGCCCTCGAAATTCGCGGCGGCAATCGGCAATGCTGTCGCAAAAAATATCGCAAACTTGATTTGCGACAGCATTTCATTGCCGTCGCAAATCTGTGAGTGGTGAAAAGTCTGTAGGCATTTTTCTCTGAACTCTGTACAATTACAGATCCCAGAGAGAAGCATATATTTATTATTGTGTGTAGCTCAGTATAGAAGCTTACGAAAGTAAAGTTGAGATGTTATGTTTTAGTATATTATTACAGCAGTGGATCATATATGAATAATTTTGACAGCATTAATCTTTTCTTTAAAACTGCCGTTGTAGTGCCGTTGCAAAAACTGATTTGCAACGGCACTTAACTGCCGTAGCAAACTTGTCCGAATTTCAAGGGCTGCAATACACGATCAGGGTGGGGGAAAACATGATGGTAGTTGTTATATTTACTGCATTTCCGTTCAGAGCCAAACTGCTTGAAACCATTCATATTTGCTATAGGCGTAATGTCTTAGGCAGATTAACCTTGACGTGCTTGTATTTGAGTGGAATGCCAGACAACTCGGACCCATGGACAACTCGGCCCAGGTCGAGACAGCTCGGCCCAGAGTTCTGAGACAACTCGGGCCCACCGCAAGACAACTTGGCCCGGAGTCCAGAAAAATATTGTTGAACAAGTGTTGTTTTTTAAATTAAAGTATTGTCACAGAAATAAAAGAGTGTGTTTTTTGTTAGTTTAATATAAACGTCCCGAAACGAAGTGTCATGTCGGATTGATAAATTGCTGATCCATTTATCTTTTAATAATGCTCGAATAATTTGTTTTTGTTCTACAATCGGTGACCTAAATATTGGAGATGATCCCAGAAAAAACATGCAAAATTTATTTATCGTTGTAACAACACTCGCGGATATAGCCTCCGGAGGGCGGCATCCAGATAACGCTTGCCGTCAAAGCGAAGGTAACAATAATAAGAATGGTATACATAATATATATATATAATCTAATCTAACAATAAGAATGGTAAACAATAATATAATGATATATATAATAGAATATAACATAACAATAATAATTTTGTTTATTTTGGAGATCTATCAAGTAAACTGACTGGCAAATTATGTCTTTTGCATTATTTCTAAAATACACGGCCAACTATCATACACGCATACACTGTTCAATTCTGCTACTTGAAATTCTGATCTCCGCAAGTATCAATGAACCCGTATCAATAACTCGGGGCCGAGTTGTCTCCGACAACTCAGACTCGTGGGCCGAGTCCCACGGGTCCGAGTTGTCCACGGGTCGAGTTGTCTGGTCCCCTTTGAGTGTTTTTAAAAGCGCCATCTCACTGACGGGATTACACATACCACAACCTTTGATATACCAGTTGTGATGCATGCACTGGCTGGAGCAAAAAAAAAAAAAAACCAAGGGGCCCACTAACGGGGATCGATCCCAAACGACCGTGAATCAGATTCAGTTAAACACTCGAGTCAACGACTCAATGCATTGCGATTGTCCTAGTTTTAGCAAGAAACGATCCCAAATTCTGTTATATACGGATCTGTATCGTTAAATTCATCACTTACAAAGAAAATATCGTCTCTGTAACTCTCTTCTGCAACTGGCATTGCTATAAAGAAATGTGATCCCGCGTAAACGTAAAACTATCAAAACCTTTAAGTCTGTAAAACATGGGTTTGACGTTTCCGGAAGTATTGATGGACTCACACAATGTGAAACGTTGTAGGGGTGAATGAAAACAGAAGTAAATATTTATAAAATATATCTGACAGAAATATTGATCTGCCATCATCATTAGCTAGGATAAAAATATCTCTATATTGACATAACTCACAATTAATGTGATAAATTGCAATCTAAAGCAGAGAAAATACAAATATGTAGGTAAGAAATACAACAATACCCGTACTATCCAAAATGAAACAACCCAAATCAAATCTCTTGGTACACGAGATTTATTAAATTGTACTATATTCTATATAAATATTATCAGTATGATGCTAAAGTTTTGTTTTACGACATCAGTAGAGTATATTGATGTATGTATCATCGGCTATTGTATGTTAAACGTTTGGTAATTTCAACAGTTAGTCTTAGAGAGGAAACCTGCTACATTTTTTCATTAGCAGCAAAGGATATTTTTCATGCATCATCCGACTGATAGCACGTGTATACGACCTTTCATATACCAGTCGTGGTGCACTGGCTGTAACAAAAAATACTCCAATGGACGACCGACGGGGATCAATCATATGTGTAATAACAAGGCTCGTATGTACTATGTTCGCTTCCCAATACCAACATACCTACCCAAGTGAGTTTTAGCGGGTCGTTGTAATCCTTAACCATTAACCCCTGCCATGAAAATAACCCGCATTGTTGACCACGTGTCGTAAGGAAACTTGGGGGAGGGGTGGCCATGCGTAGTCAGCTATATAAAGATATAGGTGTTAACCTCAAATGACAGCTTTGGCAGCTTTTAAATGTTATACCCTCAACTATATGCCCATAATGTGTGTGTGTGTGTGTTTGTGTGTGTGTGTGTGTGTGTGTGTGTGTGTGTGTGTGTGTGTGTGTGTGTGTGTGTGTGTGTGTGTGTGTGTGTGTGTACATATACATATATAATACACACAACACATATACACACATGCATGTATATTTTTTGCTTGTAAAATTTTAATATTATTTTGTTTTATTATTATTAATAAATCAAGATATATTTAATGAACGATCGACGGTATTGGGTACTTTTAATTCAGGCGAACACTCATTAATATTATGCTAAGGCAGATTTTCCCGACAAGTTTGCAGCACACACACACACACACACGCACGCACGCACGCACGCACGCGCGCGCGCGCATACATGCTTTATCTCCTTCCCTCCCCCCTCTCTCTTTCTCGCGAGCGAGCGAGCGAACACACCGTCAATGGTCATATCTAGCTGCCCAGTCAGATTATCAGATTTTTTGGATTCGCTGCATTAATTAAATTTGGTACGACATGACAACACAAATGTAGACGTACTAAATATGACTGTTTACAGTGTAAAAATACATTACAATTTCAATAATTATCCATTTCTTCTTCGAAATATTATGTTGGCATTGATTAATTTATTATAAATGTAAAAATACAAAACTATGGCATTTTTAACTCTTATATAACACCTTTAAAATGGTAGTCAAAATATTATTGTTTTGGGGAGGGATTATTATTATTATTGTTGTTGTTTTTTGGCTATTTCAAAAAATATTTATTTAAAAATAAATAATGGCTATGGTTAAATATATATCATCAATACATCAAGATATTTTTTAAACAAACATCGATATGAATGTTCGGATAAGTTTATCAACTGGGGGTGGGTGGGGGTGTACTAGTGGCAACAAAGGCCAACGAAATAAACAACGTACTGTATAGAGTATAGCATTTTAAATAAAGCACTTCTCTCGGTGTTTCCGGGAAGTTCCCTCCAACAGGACGATTATGTACACAAGTTGTTCAAGTTCTATGTAAACAGGTATATGTTAACAGATTTACAGATTTCTAACATATTTCACGATATGTTAAAATCTATTACAAGAACCACACATCTTTTGTTTAAAGTTCAGCTTAGTAAGTCGTATTTGTAACTGCACTTTTAAAAAAATGCACTTAAAACTTTGCTGCATTGGATGATTGGTCCTGATAATATCACTGATTGTAACGATTGTTTACATTTCACCTTTCTGTCATCCACAGTTTCATAATCATTTCGTACAATCGTTTTAGTTAATTTCTTACTTAGCTATTTTTTTTTACCATTGTCATTTTGTACCCACAAACTGGTCATTTCCAATCAAAGTTATTTTGTATCATTTATTTATGGTATGGTAGGCATATTTGGTTTTTAGTTTACATTAACAATTTTTATACCGAAGTTTATTACTATTCTTATATACACTTGTTAGTCCAATAGCATCTTTTTTATTAGCATTTCTGTATTTCAAATTATCAATAAATTAGCAGCTTTGTAGCAAAGATTCCTGCACATGTGTTATTACTTATTTCCGTGATTAAAATATATCGTCAACGTCCCCAACTGTGTTATATGCTTCTAACGCCGTTCACTTTGTTTTCTCGTGCACGGTTTGTGCAGTAAACATTCGATTAGTTTTCATCAGCATGTCGTTCATTTATGATTTTTTTCTTCACAGTTAAGAAACATTTTCATTAGGCCGAAACAAAAAAATTACTTGTTTCCTATTACATGCTGGAAAAATATAGAGTAGGTATGTTGGAAAAAACATTTTATTTTGGAAAATAATTTTATTTATGGACAAAAGACATGGTAAACTTATCAATTTTATAATTTGCAATACAAGTTGTAGAAGCATCACGAGGGGTATATGGCTTTTTATGTACCCTCTGTGTGTTCTTTTACCCCGAGCTGAAGGCGAGGTGGTAAAAGAGCACACAGAGGATACATAAAATAAAAAAAACATACACCCTGAGAAATGCTTCTACAACGAATTGATCTTGCCGACATGTTAACCATATAACCAAAATAATGTCAGACAATAATTGTTAACACATGGTCATTCTGACACTGTTTTTAGAGGAATCCTGCAAAGTTCCCATTGACCCCTTACAAAAAATAACAAAACACATCGAGATCACAAACTTTTTACAAGGCCAGATTGTTGCTGGAGTAAATAATTAAATATAGTTATTATTATTATTATGACCGGTCTTGGTGGCGTAGTGGTTAGGCCATCGGTCTATAGGCTGGTAGGTACTGGGTTCGGATCCCAGTCGAGGCATGGGATTTTTAATCCAGATACTGACTCGAAACCCTGAGTGAGTATTCCGCAAGGCTCAGTGGTTAGGTGTAAACCACTTGCACTGACCAGTGATCCATAACTGGTTTAACAAATGCCATGGTTTGTGCTATCCAGTCTGTGGGAAGCACAAATAAAAGATCCCTTGCTGCCAGTCGGAAAGAGTAGCTCATGAAGTGGCGACAGCGGGTTTCCTTTCAAAATCTGTGTCTGACACCATATAACCGTAAATAAAATGTGTTGAGTGCATCGTTAAATAAAACATTTTTATTTTATTATTATTAATTGGAACACCTCGATACGCTAGATGTAGAGTAAATTGGAAAAGATCGTATATATTTGTGAAAACTATTTTCCGACTCTTTGTCTCATGAAAGTTACCGAACTACAATTTAAAGGGAAGTAACTCCATCAATCAATTGGTAGAAGGAAACATTTCGTGGCTATCGGGTTGCCAATAAAACTAAATTTGCGACAATAAAACCACCAATATATGTCCGCAAATTGGAAAACACAGTAGGGTTATCCCCTAAATGACACCAAATTAATGCTTGTAATAGTTTTGCAATGTTTTCATGGAAATCATTGTTATATTGAAAAACATTTTACAAAATATATATATATAAAGTTTTAGCGTCGGCAGGTTCAAATTAGGGTTGGTGGGGTAACCGAAAACAAACAATATTTTATGATACACCTTAACAATAAAGTTCAGAAAAGTAAGTACTAGTATCTAAATACAAAACTTTACAAACTCCTAAAACCATTAATTTTACTAAGTCGTTTATGTTTATTCCTTAAAATTACCTATATCGGGTCCACATGACTCGTAAAAAATCAACTTAAACTGGAGAAAGGTGAATTAACATTTGGTGCATATCACATGATCTCACACGTGCCAGATCAATAGGGCCAAAGCATTAAAATTTAATGATTTTTAAGACCCCTGTTGTTAGAATTTGTTTTCAATTATTACATTCGATCTGCAAAAGGTATGCTACATTTTTGTGCTTCTATTGTATTGAATAGTTTTTATAATCTATTCATAACATTACAGTTGTGAATAATTTTGAGTGTATAAATTGTGTTAATTAAGAATCAATTCATTAACAAAATTATATTTGTTTAACTATTCACTGGTATAAACATAATTAATGCCTATCAGTAATGACATCAAGTGTTAGCGATGTAAGTGTTCGACAACTGTGCATAGTTAAGACATATATTTTTGTTCATACAGAGGCATTAAAAATGGAAAATAACGCATCGCACATGCGTGCTACAACACTTTTGCAAACGCATGCGCCTGAACACAGTTAAAAAACGCCAGTGGTTTTTGGATTCGAGCCAGTAATAGTTACTTTGTGAGATCCCGATGGCAAGTGGCAAAACAACAAAAACAAATCTACACCGCTTGGATCGTACAAAAACAAAAGAAACATCTACAAAGTACAAGTTATTTGCTTTCGATTTCCAATCACATGCAATATTTTACTAACAGATAGTTGGTAAATGGTAATCTTTAACCCATGTATGAGATCAGTATACCTACCGATGTAACTTTATTCAAGTTATGAAGTGTAAACACTAAAAAAACCTAAAGTTTATTGTTTTCCGCCATGTTCTTACTTGCACTGGTACCCAAAGATTTGTTACTTTAATGTTAATAGTAGTACAGTGCAAGCGTAAAATGCAAAACTGTAACCAGTCTTTTATTGGTTTTTAAAGGTTGCATGTCACCATTTATGTTGCAAAACAGTCAAAGTATAAATTATTAATTTAATTTATAAAATATCACAAAATTGCAACAACAAAAAAAATATAAAAAAATAACTAATTACACAATATCATGAAATAAGTAAATTTAACAAATTATTGAAAAATTACTTTTGTTGTATGTGAGCAGTGTGTGTGGAGGAGATGAGGATGTAAACTGCAATACATGTACACACTTTGTTAAAGGTTCTTGTTTCCTTTCTTTTTTGTATGTGTGGTTTTTTTTCTTCTAAACAAACCATAAAGTGTGCCTAATGAGCCTATGTGTTAAAGTTAATTATTTTAAAATACCTGGTTTTTTAAATAATTTTTTTTAATTATTAACAGTTAAAATTGGGCAAGTGAATTTTTCACCGTGGCCAGTGAATTTTCACATCCCAGTGTCTGCGCTTAACATTTTTATTGAGTTGGCATCCGGGCAAGTGGTGACAGCACTTTCACTTGCCCGAATAATACTTTTATTTATATATTAATTATTGATTAAATTTTGCTTTTAAAATTTACTGTGGGTTTTCAGTCGCCGGTCGTCGTTTTCAGTTTTGTCAAAGCAAACTGAAATTATTTACAAAAAACAGTTTAATAAAATTATGGGATTGACTATAGTGGTTTAGCTTACAGCAACAGTATTTGCACGCAGAGTATGACAAATATTTTTTTAAAGTCACTGGCCCACCAAAATAAAGCACTATCCCAAATTCCTGATCAATTATAACTGGATTTTTATATAATTTTTGTAACATATATAAACACATTTACAGTTAAATAAAACAAACACTTAAATCATGTTACAACTTTCAGTTTTTTGTCATGTCGTACGTTTTGTCTTTTGTCAAGTGTGATCCATTGCCATTGTCCCGTTTTCGCTTTTGCCCTCCCTCCGGTGGAAAAATAATTGAGCAAACTCATAGTTGGTATCTAAACCCACTATCAAAATAATTAAATTTAAATGAGGGAACGACAGTGTGACACATGGTAATAGATGGTTGACTATATTTGGTAGTGGGTTACACATTTAGTAGATATTTCCCTCGAAATTAGACAAGGCATGGTAGACCAAACACTTTTGGAGCATTTTCACCATTTTCGGGGCACTTCTATTTCATTAAAAATACACCAAAAATAATTGAAGTAAACATTAATGTAATTTGGGTGCTTGCTTTAATAAATGAATGGCAAAAGATATAAAAGGCATATTTTATTAATTAATAACACCTTTTTGGGTGTTTTATAAAGGCAGTTTTAGAATTAATTACTGAAAAAGCATCTTTAATCTCAGGGCAGCATGGTGCTGATTACGGTGCTAGACTATTGAGGCATAGTGCCGCACCATGCTAAAACAAGTTACGGAAACACTAATCCTAATCCTAAGAATTTAACGTACACGTTCAGAGCAAGCTGTTGTAGCATACGCCTATCGCAGTCGCAGGGACCGGCCTTGGCCGGATCCCTCCGTCTGTGACAGGAAAGGTGTGGGGGAGGGTAAGAGGGGACCACCTGCGCTATCAGGTTCAAGGGAGAACCAGTAGCCCAATCGACTTGGAGGCAGGTGAGGGGTTTGTAAGTGCTATGGAGTTTTGATACCCTAAGGTCTGATAAGGATTACACTAATTTAGGGCCTGCTATTTACATCACCAGGAACATTGATGCCAATTGCTCAAATACAGGACATTATCCCGTGTCAGACCGATATCAAAAGAATATAACAGCATCATCTAATCCGTTGGTAATTGATGAACGAAAAAGGTATTATCTTGTAATAGTTGTATCAGCAGATGTGACACATTATCCAAACCGTTACATGTAATAGGCCAAGCTAAGTCCTTGCATGTACAGTTACCATTAAAGTAAATTGTTTTCTTGATTGCTGATAACCACATGTATGTGAAATGTTAAATTAGAAAACAATAGGTAAATAAAACAAACACTGAAATTCAAAGCATGACAGGGGTTTACTTGATTGTGATTAACCTGTCATCGTGATTGGTGATTTTCAAGTTCTTAGCCTAAAACAGGTAGTGCAAGATTAGCTACCACGTGATGTGTCCAACCAATCAAAATGTGCATGTCATGAGATTTATTTCCTGTGCAAGAAATTTAAAGGGGAAAATTAAACAATGCTTGCTGTAACTGTGATGATGTAGAGATAGCAGACCTAGTTCAAGATATTATTCAATGACAAACATCACAATCAAATGAAATTTCAGCCAAGAGAAAGAAGAAAAAAACATGGTCAAGCGATAAGGAGGATGGGGTGGGTGGGAACAACTAGTGGGCTAGTGATTTGAGTTTCTCACTAGCCCGAACTTAAAAACCACTAGCCATGGGCGTCGGACTAGCGGATTAGTCAAACTGGAACACATCCTGAAAAATGCTTTAAAAAATGTTATACCTTGGAAAGTGCTTAATTCTCCTGGAAAAGTTAATTAACCTCCTTGGAAGTCAGGGAGTGGGACATAGCTCAGTGGTACAGCGCTCGCTCGATGCACGGTTGGTCTGGGATCGATCCCCGTCGGTGGGCCCATTGGGCTATTTCTCGTCACAGCCAGTGCACCACGACTGGTATATCAAAGGCCGTGGTATGTGCTATCCTGTCTGTGGGATGGTGCATATAAAAGATCCTTGCTGCCAATCGGAAAGAGTAGCCCATGAAGTGGCAACAGCGGGTTTCCTCTCTCAATATCTGTGTGGTCCTTAACCATATGTCTGATGCCATATAACCGTAAATAAAATAATTATTAGTCCCTGCTGGTGTAACCGAAGAGAACTACAGCTGGTATTTTGCTTAACTACACTTAGGAAGTGAACAAAATAAAGTTCAATTCCTTTTTTTGTTATGGGTGCGATTAAACATTATTAGAATTGTTATTAATTATATTATAATTTTAAAATTTAATTTAGTTTAATTTAAAAAAAAAAAATGTCAAATGGTTTTAGGTATTGCACCATACTCATTTTACTCTCTAGCAGAAACTGTGATTAAATACTTATATACATGCAGTACTGTTCGAAAACAATTTTGGCTAAAGGATTTTCATTGAGGCTAATGAAAATTCCATCAAATGGCTAATTTTGGGGCTACAGGTATTTTCAATCCAAGGTGAACTCTAATGAAGGCAATTATTGGACCAACCAAGGTAATAAAAACATGTACACCTGTACTGCATTATTGATTACTTCAGTAACAATGTAGGGGATGCTGTATACCTTGGCTTTTCACAACACAAAGGTAATAAATTATGTATGTATATAATTATAAAATGTTCACGTTTTATATGATTTCCTTCTAGAATGTTAACCTTCTAAAAACTGATTTAAGTGTATTTTAACTAAATATGGTGTGTTCAGGTGCTTGTGGAGAGGGGTTTAAACTGTGGCTTGCAAAATTATGAGGGGTTAAGACATGCTTCCTCAGAAAAGTATTGATGGGAAAAAAGAGAACATTTGCTTGATCAAGGGGAAGGTTTGCCTGCAGTAACCCACCCTCTGCACAAGCTCCTGTCTTTGTAATTATATAAAATCTGTTTGTCATTTTTTAAATGAATTTATCAATGTACAACTGTCACAAATTGCATAAAATTGCATAGTGTAGTGAAGGATTTTAAACTAAACCCCTCAGAAAATGACATCATTATGTCAAATGGGATATCATTTTGTGAGAAGAACATCTTCATGGGAAGAATGTTAGAAAACTGATTTATGAATTATGTGCAGTTTTAACTAAATAAGCTCTTTGTAAGAATTGTTCATAATATTTAAGCAAATTTATCAATGAATAACAGTCACAAATGTAGTATAAAATCGCTACGCTACGTGATTTTATACAGTTTGTGACTGGTATATCAAATAATTCGCAACAATATTTACGAACAATTCCTATATAAAATAATACTGTTGAAAAGCTTATTTCTAAATAATTTGATTAGCCTATCATTGTGCATGATACTCGGTCACGTGTAGGTCACCCACAATCTAATTAAAATTAGATCCATTATTACATGTGAATCTAACAGCAGCCAGTTGAAGCTCATGTCCACTAATCAAAACCTGCAGAATGATGCCTGTGATTTAAAAATAAATTGAAAACATTCCAAATTATCCTAAGGGTATACAACATGTTTCGTGTGAATTACAAAAGCCTTAAAACATGTTTTATTTTATAAAATAAATAATTTGTAATGTAAAATTGAAGACTAATAACCCATCCCGTACATATTGGTATGGTTCTCTGTACTGCAGCCACTAAAAATAGACTCACCCGATATGTTTAGAATTTGTATGCTCCCAAATAACATTATAAAAGGCGAAGTGTGATTGGTCAATATTTAAATTATTATTTACCGACAAAATGTTACCTGGCCATTGGAGTATACGCAGTGTTGTTAGCAATCTGATTAAAATTAGTTCTACTTGTCTAAATAAGACATTTGTAATTCACACACAAAAAATGTTGTATACACTCGGGATAATTCGGAATGTTTTCAAATTATTTTTAAATCACTGGCATGATTCTGCAGGTAAAGTTTTGATTGGTGGACATGACCTCCAGCTGGCCGCTGTTAGATCCACGTGTAATAGTGGAGATAATTTTAATTAGATTGGGTCACCCTGTACATTGCCCAAATAGACAGTCGCTAATTTGTATTGAAAATGGCTACAAAATTGAGTTTTTGGCTAATATTATGTTCCTCAAATTTACCACATTTTAACACATTTCAAGGAAATACTCTATTTCTGAAAGTTGGCTTAACCAATGTTTGTGAAACCTTTGTAAATCTGTGCTAGTGTTTGTAAATATCGGGCTTTGGAACCCCTTAGAAATTATGCTAAAATATCCAATATTTTATTGAATAAGAAACCAAAATGACAATCCATGATTGCCGTCTGTTTTAGGACTAACATGGAAGTACAGGTATATCATAATAATCTTTAAGCATATAATTTTTGATAGAATTTTATTTATTTAATTTCACAGAACAAAATGGACATTGTTTTCTCTTTTTGCCCAAACTGTTTTCCCTTTTTTCTCTATGTTGGCACAGGGCTTGATGTAGCCCTGTGGTAAAGACCTCACTCGATGCACGGTCGGTCTGGGATCGATCCCCGTCAATGGGCCCATTGGGCTAGTTCTCGTGCTACCCAGTGCTCCGCAACTGGCATAACAAAGGCCATAGTATGTCCTATCCTGTCTGTAGGATGGTGCATGTAAAAGAACCCTTCTGCTAATCGAAAAGATTAGGCCATAAAGTGGCAACAGCAGGTTTCCTCTCTCAGTATCTTTGTGGTCCATAACAATATGTCCGACACCATATAACTAAATAAAATGTGTTGAGTGTGTCTTTAAATAAACCATTTCCTTCCTTCCTTGCTTCTTTCCATCCATCCATATATTGCCCCAGTGTTTGAAATTACTTATTACAGAACACTTCACCACAAAACATTTTCATTTCATTTCAACTTATTTCCATGCTTGTATCCAGTTATGGTTCAAGCATGCTGTTCTGGGCACACACCTCAACTATCTATAGGTTATCTGTCCAGAATAGTGGGTTAGTGGTTAGTGAGAGAAAAGATTGTATAGTGGTCTTACACCTACCCATTGAGTCATTAAAATTCACTCTTGGTGAGAGCCGGTACCAGCTGGAACCCAGTACCTACTTGAATTATGTCTGATGTTTTAACCACAACACCACTAAGGTCCCACAAAACAACAATGAGCTGCTGACACTTGTAGTTGTGCAGAGTAAGTGGCGATGTGTAGCCCAGTGGTACAGTGCTCGCTTGATGTACGGTCGGTTTGAGATTGATCCTCGTTGGTGGGCCCATTGGGCTATTTTTCGTTCCAGCCAGTGCACCACAACTAGTATATCAAAGGCCATGGTATGTGTTATCCTGTTTTTGGGATGGTGCATATAAAGATCCCTTGCTGCTAATTGAAAAGAGTAGCCTATAAAGTAGCGACAGCGGGTTTCGTCCCTCAGTATCTGTGTGGTCCTTAACCATGTGTCTGACACCATATAAACCTGTAAATTAAATGTGTTGATTGTGTCGTTAAATAAAACCACTTCCTTCCTTGTGCAGAGTGGGATCTATATGTAGGTCAGTTGGTAGAGCACTCAGCTCAGGTACTTGGGTCAAAAAATAATAAAACTTTCTTAGTAGACACAATTTCCGATACAAAAAATTCCCCATCCAATCTAGTGCCTTGATGATTGATATGTCAACGGATGTAGTATGTGCTGACCTATTGTTGGGAAAGTGTATATAAATGGTCCCTCGCTTCTGATAGAAAAATATAGTGGGTTTCTCTGAGGCCTACGTGTCACAAATGCCAAATGTTTGGCATCCAATAGTATTGATAGATTAATCAGTGTACCAGGTACTCGGTTGGTGTCATTAAATAAAAAGATTTGACAAACAAATATGTAGCTGTGGAATCATTATGGTGAGACAAATATTGACAATGTGTCCTGAATAATTCACTTCTCTGAGAGAAAGCCTGGAAATAGTAGCAATTAGAAACTCCCAAAGGGAAACATGAAACAAAATGTCTTTTTCATCAGAATCTATGTTCAGTTTTTATATGCACAGATCATTATTTAAAATTAAAAAAACCAGTCAATTATATCAGTTTTATCATTTATGTCGGGGTAAATGTCGGTTTTTGTGTGTGTTTTTTCTTTTCAATTTTTTCTCCTAATATACCGAGTAGTCATTATATACAATTCATGTATGTGGGGGTGGGGAGACTTTGGCATACATGTTAACATGTTGTTTATGTTGTTCATACTTGGATTTATCCAGACGTTCTGAGGGTCGGATCATGAAAATTCCGAAGTTCTGTACTAAAACTTATAATAAATATATTTTTAATTATGTCTGTTGTAATAAATTAATCTAACAGTGATCCAAATATGATTTTCTCACACTGATTTCCCAATCCCATTAGACAGTGGACCATGGCGAACTATCTTGGATTAATTCCTGTCATATTGTTTTGCATTTCATGAATACTTTTCATCAAAATCTAATGGTTTTACATCAGGAATTTTAATTGTTCGAAAATGAAGTTACATTTTGGAGATAAAATTACTTAATGTTATTCGTGTTTTTAACTGACTGAAATGGGGTTGTCCCACTAGGGTCTCTGAAATGGGGTTGTCCCACTAGGGTCTCTGAAATGAGGTTGTCCCACTAGGTTCTCTGAAATGGGGTTGTCCCACTAGGGTCTCTGTTGGGCCACTAGGGTCTCTGAAATGGGGTTGGCCCACTAGGGTCTCTGAAATGGGGTTGGCCCACTAGGGTCTCTGTTGGCCCACTAGGGTCTCTGAAATGGGGTTGTCCCACTAGGGTCTCTGAAATGGGGTTGTCCCACTAGGGTCTCTGTTGGCCCACTAGGGTCTCTGAAATGGGGTTGTCCCACTAGGGTCTCTGTTGGCCCACTAGGGTCTCTGAAATGGGGTTGTCCCATTAGGGTCTCTAGGGTTCATCTTGGGAACCACAATTTAAAAAAATGTTTCACAGATTTTTTTTATTCATTGTTTTGTTGTCTCTTGATTTGATTTGATATTGGGGGTGGGTTTTAGCTCAGTTGGTTGTGCACTTGCCTGAGCTTCCTACATCGCAGGATAAGTGGATGCATTTAACTGATTGGTTTTTTTTCTAGTTCCAACCAATATGTGCTTTCCTGTCTGTGGAAAAGTTCATATAAAAGACCTCTTGCTGCTATTGGAAATATGTTGCAGGTTTCCTCAGATGACTACCAAATGATTCACATCTAATAACCAATGAGTAATAAATCAATGTGCTCTACTGGTGTTGTTAAACAAAACAAACTTTAACTTTTGATTGGATGTGTTGAACATTTAAAACTACTAAGTCTTCCATTTTTTAAATGTTACTACATTGTCCAGCAAGCATCAGAGTAGGTCTTATAGTAGTTACATTGTATACATATAACTGATGGAATATATATATTTTTTAATGCGCAGAATAAACAACTTGATTACTTTATTAATAAAATAGGTAAACGGGTATAGGAGGAGTGGCAGATGATAAATGACATGTAGCTCGATCAGTAGCATGGCCTCGGCATAAGAAACATGATCATGGGTATTTTGATGGCATTATGACTACTTGCATGCTATTGATTTTTCATATTGACTGCAAACAAGTTGTATCTGTTACTTAACCGTGTTTCTTTGTAGTTTCGGCATGGGTAGTGCGAACGCCGGTACGTGCAGACATACTTATTTCCTGTGCTGATAGAACACTGCTTCAGAGGACTGACGTCTGCTCGTAAGACTCCTCACACCGGTCATCCATCATGCAGGTAAGTGGGTGCACGTTTTTCTCGTCCACACACTTTATTGGAAATTCTACCTGTACACAGTTGTCACCGGGTTTCAAATATAGACAGAGTTGATTAAAAAGTATGGAATTAAGGCAGGTTCAGGTGCATTTCTATATATCAAAAAGTCACATAGATGCGAATGGTGACAGAGAAAAAATAATTAATTTAAGAAAGAACATTTGTTTGCTTTTCAGTCCATGTACACGTAGCCATTGTAATGGCATTGTTGGCATGGGAAGGAAAATTGTCCGTCAATTTTTTTTATATGAAACATTATTCACACGCATGTATGTGTTCTATTATAGTTTTGCAAACAAAATAATGGTTCTAAACAATTTTAATTAGCATTTACATATAAATATTTTAATCACAAAATATTGACTTGCCCTAAAAAAAAGTTTTTGAGATATTGAGAATACCTAAATAAGTTGTATCGGTTCCAGTTTGCGTGTGTATAACATTGTGCATCCGATCTGGGTGTCACATAACTGTTGTTAATGATATGGATGTTTCTAACAGTAATATCAGGCTAAAGGCACTGTTGGGAGTTAATTGACGTTGTAAGATGTTTATGGACTACAGTCACCGAGTACAGTAGCACTGAATAGAAGAATGACACATTTGACACATTTTATTTACAGTTATATGACATCAGACATGGTTAAGAACCACACATATATTAACAGAGGAAATCTGCTGTCGCCACTTCATGGGCTACTCTTTTCGATTAGCAGCAAGAGATCTTTTATATGCACCATGCCATAGACAGGATAGCACATACCACAGCGTTTTATATAGTAGACCAATTTCATACACAATTATTGGAAGATAAAATCAATTTTGGACTGCTACAAAAATTAAAACGACCAGAAACATTGTGTAGAGACCTATTTTAAAGGAGAAACTGTATTTTAGGTGTTAACATCGAGGCTTCTTACACTTTATACTCACAAAAATTGGCCCCTGCGTGTGCTGTAACCTCACCGTGGTGCAGGGGTGTAACATTCTCTTTGAGAATGGCCAATACAGCACAAACTTGAAGTTTTTAGTAATATTCAGTATCCGTAAAATCCTGTGATATATGTGTTTTTGTAACGTTGTTTAAACCTTGAATTTTTGTCTTGATGTTGATCATCACTTTATTTCTTTGCATTACCATAGTTTGACACCCAATGGCCGATGTGTTTTTCGTGCTGGGGTATCGTTAAACATTCATTCATTCATTCACAAAAATTGGCAGTCACTTTCCATTATTTGAACTGTTGAATTTTTATATTAAAGTTCATCAGTTAATTTTTTATATTTATCATAGGCTGACACCCAATACCCTTTGTATTTTTTATGTTGGGGAATTGTTAACCATTCATTCATTCATTGACTAAAACTGTCAGCTGTTGTAGGCTGCAATTTAGCTCGTTTAGTAATCTGAGATGACTGGGTTGTAAGATCAAACCCCATCAACAGACTCATTGTTGTTATTCCATCCCACGCAATGCAATGTATATTAAAGGCTTTGGTATGTGCTATCCTCTCTGTGGGATGGTGCATATAAGAGATACCTTTCTGCTAATTGAAAAGAGTAGCCTATGATGTGGTGACAGTGGGTTTCCTCTAAATATATGTGTGGTCTTTAACCATATGTCCGACACCATATAACTTTGAATGAAATGTGTTAATTGTGTTATTAAATAATCCATTTCCTTTCTGTTGTCATTGGAATGCAAGGCTCAAAATACATGTAGCAGCCTGCAAGGCTCAATGGTAGGTGTAAACCACTTGCACTGGTTCAACAAAGGCCATGGTTTGTACTATTCTACATGTTGGAAGTGCAAATAAAAGAAGTCTTGCTTTGGTTTCCTCTCAAAATCTGTATGTCCGACACCATGTAACTTCGAATGAAATGTGTTTATTGCATTATTAAATAAAACATTTTTCTTTCAAAAAGCAGTCCCTTTTTAGACATAGCAGGTGAAACAGAAACTCACCTATTAAAACTACTGTGCAACGTATTGCTGGCCGGTTTTCAAGAGACAGATGTATGTACATGTACGATCATGTCATCTGTTATTTAGCTGTTATATTTTAATTCCATAATTTTTCACACACTATACTAAATTACCAAACCCTCACCTCACTGTCTGCTATCTTCTTTTTTTTTATCTAGCAGACCATATATTTGTCTTATCAAGGCATTTATTTTGGCCCGCTGTTTAAAAAAAATAACAGTAGGCCATATTTTACTTCCTTTTCGAGACTTGGATTGACAAGTGTGTGTCTTATATTATAAGTCAAACACAACTGATCAAAGCCGCTAAGTTGGTATGTGGTGTTGTTTATGTTAATATGAAACGGTCTTTTTTGGCATAGTTAAAAATTTACTTTTATAACATGTGTATGCATAATATACATATTATTTGAAATGTAAACAGACTTTAATACCA
>JAECMU010166690.1:4903-15704 GCA_016106625.1 Dracogyra subfuscus
AAACAACCACCCTAAAACAACATGTTTAAATAAATATGAGTTTTTTCTCCTTTTTTTCAAGTTATGGGGCTACCAATTTTTACTGAGGGCTACTAGATGTTATAACCTAGTAGCCTGGTGGGCTACTACTGAAAAAACTTAAGGTCAAGGCCTGTATTACTATCCAATTAAGGTTCAGACACGTCCATCCGAGTCAGGTCGGGAATTACTTATTTAGATTAAAGGTCAGTAGTTAATATATGACCCGCGGTGGGTGGCAAATGGCTGGACTCTGTGATACCAGTAAATAAGACAATGCGTAACCGAGTGTGACATGTTTCTGCAAGTTTGTGTTATGTTTGTTTCGTTTTATCCACTTGTACTTTATATTTATAAACATATTTTAACAAATAATTTGTTTGTTTTTTTATTTTTTTTATTTTCACTAGACGTTTATTTTTATAAATGCGACATGAAATATTCGCGACAGGATATTATCGCGACCTACTTCTAGACGCGTTTTTCGCAATAATATCCTGTTCGCGTTAATTTCCTGAATTACAGTATTTATAAAAATTGTAATAAGAGATATTTGGGTTGAAAACAATATATGATGACATTTTCTCAGTTATGATAAGTTATGACATTATGATTTAAAACTTTTTTTAATTAAATGTGTATTCAATTCACAGGTTTGTGTCCATGAATAAATCATATTCTGTGATGAAGACTAAAATTATTGTGTTTGTTTTAAATAAAACAGAATAAGCACAAACAAATCAGTTTCAATTCTTTATTCATAAATAGTCAACAGATTATCATGATTAAAACAATGTAGATAGGACAGATTAAGAATATTAATGCAACATGATATGCATATAATAATAAGAAATTGATAAATGTTGTGTCTATGGTGTTTCTTTTTCTTGTGTAAGACTGCAATGACCCATTCCTTCATCTTTGAGAACAATCATCATATTAGTTACATTAGGATATTTATTTTTAAAACACAAACTTTAAATCTTAAGATATTTAATTTGGAAGTCATTACTCCTCAAACGTAATCATGTTCATGGGTGCAATTCCTCTTGGGTCTCTTGTCTCCAATTCTAATTATTTTGAGGGGTGCGATTTTCCCCTCCTTTGCATTTTGGCGAGTGTGATTGCCACCCCCCTCGTAAGAATTTTGAGGAGTGCGATTTTTAGCACTTCTGGGGTTTTCAAAAACGAAGATCTGTCTGATGTTTGGTTATAAGCAAGATTTCGTGGGCCTCTTTGATTTAACATGGATAAATTAAAACTATATAAACTCAGTGGGGATTCAAGAGAAAACACCAACAATATGACCAATATAAGACAAGATATCTGCATTTCCTGTCAGCGACCCGTGAGAAACAAAATTGTCATTTAACTTTGTATGTACATATTTATTAAAATAAAATAGTTTTTTTAAATTTGTATGTGCTAGATTTCATGGGCTTTTAACTTTGTATGTACATATTTATAAAATTTATTTGAATAAATCAGTGACATAGAATTGAATCTTATGTTTTTTTTCTGTATCTCCGATCTGAGCACCACCAAACAATGGTTAAAAAAAAGAACTCATATAAACACACAAATTACAACTGTTTTTATGCAGTTTTTACAGAACTATTTTGGCAAAATATGTTCGCTTATCCCATTTGAGGGATTGGTTCTTGACGTTCCCTGTAAAAGAAAATTTTTATATATTAATCAACGAGATACCAGGGCTATCTGCATTTTATATGCAACCATTTTCATTAGAAATGGCAAAAGAGTTGTCGGTGTTGGACACGGGAAAAAAATGTTGGAAGAAAAATATGTATAGGCCTAATTCAGGGATTGAATAGGGTTGAAATAACATTTTATCCTGCAACCAGTGTTCCTACTGGCCTGTTATGATAACCTGTTAAAGCAAAGTCATAACAGTATACTAGCATGTTATGACTTTTGACGTCACGTACAAAGGGAACTACATCATGGAAAGGTTTATGGACATTGCTCATACAAGTTTGTTAAAACTGTGATAAAATACTTATCCACTCAAAAAAAATTTGGGTTGCAGGATAAAGATAATAACCAGTTAATGACGCTTGATATCGGCTTTATCCTGTTCAGGATGAATGGGAAATTTCACAGGATAAAGCCGATATAAAGCATCATTAACTAGTTACTCTCTATGAATTTGATTCCACTTCTCTCAAACTATTATTGTATGCATTGTGTAGTCTGTTTTAAGTGTGACGGGGACGTTTTGGTAGGAACAGGGGACGTTTTGGTAGGAACCAGGGACGTTTTGGTAGGAACCGGGGATGATATGACTGGTAACCCTGCCAAGATATTAAAAGTCCTTACCAATAAATGCATCTAATACTAAGGTCGACGACAGTCACTTTTCGCACCCTTGTTTTGGCTTCGTACACAGTAAATAAAACCTATCCAACAGTAATTTTTTGATGTGATATATTTGACAAAAAAGGTACTTTTTATTTTTTTCATCTTTTGAAACTTAAAATTAATATTTTGTCCATTATTATGAAAAAATTAATATTTTAATTAATTATTAATATTATGAAAAATAACAAAATACCAACCTGTAAACAACGTTGTCTGCTTGTTATAGAAATTTGTCAGGTGTTAAGGTTAGTAGATCAGTTTTTATTTTAATGTAGTGAAGCATTATAATAAACTAATATACCTAATTTTGAATTTGAATGATGTCAGTATTCCAATGACATTACTTTGAGTCGCCTTACAATAACCATACACTGGGTACATGACATTTCCGTTTTAAGAATGTTGGACAAATTCCATTGCAAACTTGCTATTGAGAATTGTTTGTTTGAACATTACTAATGCATCTGAATGTGTTTGAAGAAAATCTTAGGATTAAAACATTGTACCTTTTACTAAAATTATATGGATTTCAAATGAAATTACGGTAAGATATGCTATATTTATTGTGTACGAACCTCAAATCTAGGTGCGAAAAGTGACTGTCGTTGACCTTAGTGGGTTATATATCAGGTACCAACTCATTGTGATTTGAGCATTATTTACCAGTTTGTCTTACTCAGTTACCGTCATACGCGTAATCAAGGCTTCTAGATTATGGAAGCCCAACTCCCATGGCCAGTGATAGTGTTGGGTTAGTAAATAACTACAATTGCCATGCCGGACAGCTAGTGAATTGTTTATTGTCAAAGGTTGCAGTTAAGTCTAATATATAAATATGAATGTCTTGCAGAAAGAGTTTGACACATACCCCTCTATATCAAAGGCTCTAAAGACTAACCCTATACCTATAAGTTATAACTAGCCTAACCATTGTACGGGTTGAATTTGTGCCTATCATGTCCCCACCCCAACAGCCAAATGTTAGTGTTTTACAGTCTATTTTCCCCTTTATGTGACATATCTCATTATTACAATTATTTAGTAAAATTGTACTAACTTAAAGTAAAGTAGGGCTAGAGAATTTTTAATCTTAGCTAGTACATTTTTCAAATCACTAATCCCATGGTAAGTGGATTTTATAAAAAATTCTAGAAGCCCTGCATAATAGATGGCCTCAAGCAGTGATACAGACAGAAAGGTAATAACCAGTAACTGTACAATAAATCAATCATGACTGCCCAAACTAATAATGCATATATTCAACTTGAACTTATTGTTTATATAGGAATCATATATCATTTCATACCGTGATTTTAACCATAAATGCCTGACATTTTGCCCCCAGGTCATTTCAGCTCATACAGGTCCCCCTCAAAATATGTCCGTTTGCCCCCAAGACAGTACAATTTCAGTCCACACAAAAAATCCTGTTCACCCCTACTTGGGATTTGGTATGTCTGGGTTTTTTTTAATATCAGTAAGAACAAGGCAAAACTATGAAAGAGACTACGCTTATAGGTAAAATAAATCATGTGATCACTAACACCCATATTGTTAGATATCACTTCAAATTCGGGTGGAAAGAAATTCAAATTATATTTTGGTCTTTACTTTAAATGAAATAAAATTAATATATTAGTGCATTTAAAGCTGTTTAATGAGCTGAAATGGGAGATTTCACTATGTCTGTGATATGAGAAAGCCCTTTTATCCAAATTGCTGTGCATATATTAATAGTTAACTGTAATCACTGCATGTGTTTTTAGTAGGGGTGCAAAGATACTGTCAAAACTCTATTGCAATATATTGTGATGTAACGAATCATTAACGCATAATTAAAAATATTTTCACTTCTATTGCAGATGCAAGCATATTCTACTGTGATAGATAAAAGAGTTTGGCTGTAATGAAAAGTAAAAACATGGAGTTTTCAAGATTTGATGAAGATGACAAACAACCTGAAAGACTTAATACAAAGAACATATTTGGCATTGAAGCCAGCTCAGTGAACAAAACACCCTTAGCCTCTGGTATTCGAATGAGTCTGCTGCTTTGTCTTATAGCAGTATTTGTAAGTATACTAATGTGTTGAGGCACGGCTCACCCTGTCCATTGCCAAGTTAGCCAATTGTTTAAAAAACTATATATTATTCAAAGTTGCCCCAAAATTTAGTCTGGATAATCAAATATTTCATAAATTAACCACATTTTAATCATTTTCAGGGAAAAAAACTATATATAATTTGAAAAAATATTTGAACCATGAAATATTTTATTTAACAATGCACTCAACACATTTTAATTACGGTTATTTGGCATCAGACATATGGTTAAGGACCACACAGATATTCAGAGAGGAAACCCGCTGTCGCCACTTCATGGGCTACTCTTTCAGATTAGCAGCAAGGGATCTTTTACATGCACCATTACACAGACAGGATAGCACATACCACAGACCTTTGATATACCAGTCGTGGTGCACTGGCTGTGACGATGGCCTGGTGAAGTCCATTGTTCAATCTGTCATTAGTCATATTGAACTAATTTGTCCTAATCAGAAATACATCGACAAAAAACCTGAAAACGGTCTCAATATTCAGAACACACTGGAAGAAATTTTGGTTATTCAATTTTCAAAAATGCAGAGTATTTTCTTGAAATTTATTAAAATGTGGTTAATTTGAGGAATAATTTATTGGCCAAAGACTAAATTTTGTAGCCATTTTGTTTAAAAATTGGCAGTTGGCTAATTTGGCAATTATACAGGATGAGCCAAAATGTGTTAGATTGCACAGATTTTAACCTCAGATTTCAAGAATTTCTGGGACCCCTATAGATTTACTCTTTTTTTACAATTCACTAATTCCCACACAAGATTACTATACATGATAAGTAACAACAAAATCTTTTTATAAATGAAACAGAAGTTAGTAAGCACAACTGTTAGGTCTGATAATATCATGAGTTATATAGTTCAGATTGTTCATGTTTGATTAATTAAATTTCCTTTGTGTCTATACACTTTATGGCAATCTGATTGGTCCAGAGGTGCTTACTTTTTTTGTGTGTTCATATCTCAATGAACCGGGGGAAAAAAAGCCATGCCTACTACAAGCTTATCAACATTACGTCATTTACCAAATGATGTTATTTACAAAAAAACACCTGATTCTAATAATAGTGAATGAATGTTTGCATTCTTATGCGATATAAGTTTACACAAACAATACTACAGGTATATTTAAAGCTAGACAAAATTAATTCAGTTATGTATTGTTAAAGTATGCATATAAATTTAATTATAAGAATTGATCGCAATTATTTTTTGGTTCATGCAAGTATGAACCGAAAAAACAATGTGCACACTTTTGTATGACCCTCTACGTGGGATCATACAGTGTCAATTCTTAAATGTATTTTATTTTATTAAAAGAAGATTTTTTTTTTAACCTATAGAATGCAACTCTTGACAAAAGACACACACAAAAAAATATTTTCTAATCAGGATTTTCTTTTCTTAACCACTTGAATTTTTTAAATATTTAATGGAACTGTTATTTTGCTATTGAAATTGTAGACTTTTAAAAATAAGTTTGTCAGATATTAAAGTGGACTAAATGCTGCAAATTGCTTTAATCCAATTTCATATCAGTTGGTGTGACTGAAATCAGAGCTTCCCGTCTGCATGGATGTCTTCTTTAATATACCTTATATGACCATTATGTGACCAGGTGACCTTTCATCTTGAACATTTATTGTGAATGTGTTAACCTACTAGCAGGTTTTGCCAGCAGTGTCTTGATTGGTCAGATGAAATATAATCTGAGCACAGGATGGCATTGATTGGTCAGATTGGTTAGTGGAGACTTCCAAGGTGAAGTGGACAACTTCAGTTTAATAGCTAAAGGAATTTAATCATTTCTAGTGTGAGCTGCTCGGACATACAGCATATATATTGTACTAAAGGTTAAGAACAAGGGGTGTGGATATAATCAGACTTAGTCATAGAATTCTTTTCTTAATGTGAAATAGTAACCACTTGGTATGGATGGTGCCCCATCACTCATTTGCTCTTTAACAAATATTGTTATTAATAGGTGTGGATCCGAGGAAGGGTGTTGAGGGTGAACACCCATCGTAAACTCCATAAATCCAGCATTAAACAAATAATCAATTTATGTTTTTCAGTGAGCAGGAATTGGGGGCATGTCATAGCCTGGTCAAGTGTGTGTCTCTGGGCTAGATTGCCATAATTTAATATTAATTATAATGCATGTACTTTGGTCTACCGTATGTTCCAGCCCCTCTCTAGAACAATTCTGCATCTTCTCCAGTTTACAGTATTTAAATAATATTACCACAATTGTTAAAATCATGAATTGCATATACCCTGAAAGTGAACTAATGATTTTTTTTTCTTTCTCACTCTCTCTCTCTCCACAGATCGGTGGATTAACAATACTGGGTATTGGAATCTGGACTAGTGAAGGGGAATATGGAAGCAAAGAGTTATCTACCCTGATTGGTGTGGCCTTGTATCGAGTAGATTCCTTCATGCTGATGATTGGAGGAGGTGCCATTATTGGGCTCACTTTGATTGGTCTTTGTGGTGTTCTCATTCCTTACAAATGTCTGTTGGGATTGGTTAGTATGAAGTAAAATTATAGTGGAGAATGTTTGTAGGATGTATACCGGGCATCAAAATAAGCAACTTGCCTAGCAAACAAATAATCAATTATCAAACTGCCTTTAATTTGATTCTCCATTGCTAAATACAGTGAGGGCTGGAGAACTTGTTGGCAATAATAAAAATGCATGGTTTAAGACAGATATGTTATTAGTAAACAAAATATCAAATACAGTAGAATCTCATTGAATCAAACTTGGAAGGGTCAAATACACCGCAATGCTCAAACCAAAAACAAAGTTACACCTTGCACGTTGTTGACCAAACAGGTCGAACTACTCAATATGTCGAAAAAAAATTCAAGCACCGACAGGGTTAGAGCCAAGTGAATGCAACTGTATATGTAAAGCTTCCTATTTGATGACATATTTTTTTTTTTTTATATTTTACTTGCATTTTGTAACCAGTATAAATGAATACACTCTATAAAACTAAGCAATACATCATAATTATCTGAGCAAACTTCATGCAGTGTTTTAGTTTACTTAATGAAAGTACATAATACACTTTAATATTCAGAAGTTCAGGTCAAGGTATATAACTGAAATATTGAAACTTAGCTAAATGAAATAATTCAGATAAATATTTTACGTGGAATATATGAGTTTTATTTTCACATTTATTTTTTGTGTACAATATACATGTGCATCTTTTATTAATATTTTGTGCTTATTTGTTAAATCTGTTTTCAGCATCTTGGTATTCTGTCGTTCATGGCACTCATGTTGTTTGTGGCGGGTGTGTTGGGCTACGTTTTAATCGGGGAGGTAAGTCATCTTTGTGTTTTCACAAACTCTGTGTGGCATATTGTCAACTGGATTAATATTGCACTGTGAGGTTTTTTTCCAGGTATAAATATCATGAACAATTGTTTAGGAATGGGACAATTCATTTTTAAATTTTTAATTTGATTTTTGATATTTGGTTGACAGTTTCATTTATTCACAGTTTTTTCTGTAAGTATGCAAGCTATCAAACAAGTATGCTAGCTATCACATACATATGCCAGCTATCAAAGAAAGAAAGACATGTTTTATTTAACGACGCACCCAACACATTTTAGTTACGGTTATATGGCATCAGACATATGGTTAAGGACCAAACAGATTTTGAGAGGAAACCCACTGTCGCCACTTCATGGGCTACTCTTTCCAATTAGCAGCAAGGGCTTTTTTATTTGGGCTTCCCACAGGCAGGATAGCACAAACCATGGCCTTTGTTGAACCAGTGATGGATCACTGGTTGGTGCAAGTGGTTTACACCTACGCAATGAGCCTTGCGGAGGCCAGCTATCAAATGCAGATGTACTGTTTTCAAAATGTTTAAAATAAACTGCAATACACAAAGTGAAGGATGATGCATCAATATTTTGTTTTAATGTTTGTGAACAGTGATTAATTGTTGCACCCCTACAACTGTTGTTATCTGCAGTGAAAATAATGCATGCATATATTATATTGTTGCAACTAGAGGTTGGGCATGAACAATGTGAAATGTGTATGCGCGCATATTTTCCTCAAGTTTACAGTATTTCTGAGCTGTATGGATCATTAACCAACAATATGAAACATTTATGTTGAATTTTATTTTTCAGCATACATGTAATGTTTGAAAGTAGAGATTGTACAGTACTTAACCATTTATTTTATGTCTTAATATTGAAGCATTCTTTTATTTAATTCAGATACATGCTTGGAAAGATTAAAACAAATAATAGATACAGTACCATACCATGTTTTAAATCTGTCTGGAGTAATTACCTTGTGTGTCAGGTACATTTTGTTTAACTGACAGGATGAAGTGCACTGTAAAGTCAAGAAAAGATACTTATGTTTGTTAATCTAAATTATTTATTGATAAATCATAAAGTGTTTTTTGTTTTTCATTTCAATCAGCTGGAAAACAAGGTGAAAAATTCTCTGGAGTTACATCTGAGTAATCAGTACGGAGTAAATACTGACCAAAATCAACTCAATCGGGTTATTACTGAGTCCTGGGATCACGTTCAAGAAACCGTAAGTTATCAAACTGTATCACAGGCAATCTGGTGGATGTGTGACCGTCTGGTGAATTCATTTTATTTTTGAAATCTTTCTCTCGTTTGGTACTACATTAATTTGATATTGGTACTAAATTAATTTGATATCATTCATTGTTTGTGTTAATTCACAGCTAGATTTTTATATTCTAGAAATTTATTAGGTGTGGATCTGGATGGAACAGAGTATACATGTATCAAAATTGTGGCATTGGAATCTTCATGCCCTGAATTGTCAAAGTTAATTATCCTTAAACCTTTTTTTTTTCAATTTTTAATTATTAGAATTTTTGAATGGTCACGAGGAACACTAAAATTATTTTTTGTTTTATGTTTAATTATATGATGAAATCTCAGAAAATGTAGCTCATTGGTACTGTCCTCCTTAAATTCCTTGAAAATTCTTGAATTTTGGGAAACTGTTTTCCAGTACTTGAAAGTCCTGAAAAATGGTGATTTTTTTCAATTTGTTTTGGAAATGCCCTGGAAAATGTGAAAATATGTTGTTAGTTTCAAAACAGATGTCTTTTCTAAACTTTCTTTCCCCGTTCCTATAGTCACAATTCAAACAAGTCAGGATCCGATCATCACAGAGATCCTTTAGTTTATCTATAGTGTGCTTTCATGAGTTAAATTGATTGCCTTACCTTGCTAAAACTGTATGTAAAAATTACTAAATGTTTGGCATCCAATAGCCGGTGATTAATAAATCAGTCAATCTGTTCTACTGGTGTCATTAAACAAATTAAACTTTAAACCATCCACTGATCCATCCAGAGGTACCATACCTACGTACTAACCCACCAGCTACATACATGCATTTATATAGACACAGATACGCATGCGCACACACACACAAACACACACACAAATGTACATACGAAGTATCTACATATTTACACATCATTTGTCATACTATTTCCTATGATATGCCACTCATGAATAACCGGTTAAAATAGGAACACTCAACAGCTCCACCGAAAGGATAGTTCATTTCAAACAAACAGATTACAACCGTTGTTTTGGCATGCAGTTTCAAAATGTCCACATACCTTTAAATAGTTTAAACATAGACCCATAACTGGTATATCAAAGGTTTTTATATGTGTAGTTCTTTCTTGGAAAGTGCATATACCCTGTGCTGCTAATGGAAAATGTGACAGGTTTCCTCTCAAAACTACAAGTCAGAATTACCAAATGTTTGACATCCAATAGCTGAGCATTAATTAATTGAAAGATTTAAGAAAATGTAACATAGTAGCATTTAATATCTTAATTTTATATGGAATCTCAATGTGGTGCTCAGCCCAAAATGTCCCAATTTGAACATCGTGGACAATTGGGACATTTTGGGCTTCAACATCACTCCACACACACACCAATATTTAACTTATTTTCCTTCTATTTGAATTATCATCCACTGTTGCTGCATGTATAATAGACCTGGAAGTTTGGAAAAGTGGCCTTGAAATGTCCTGGAATATGGATGAGCTACAAGTTTACAAACCCTGATTGGTTGGATCAATGGATTGCTATCTCCCCCCTCCCCAGTGATTAGTCATTAACATGAATTGTATATTGGGATGTTCAGACCAGTCTATAAGGTTTGGGGTGGGCAATGCTACGATTATAGGTCAGGTTATGTTTTATTGAAAAAGGAAAACATTAAAAGGTTT
>JAECMU010166726.1:0-12745 GCA_016106625.1 Dracogyra subfuscus
TAGTATGAAATAGTAGTCACCAACAAGGCTCTGTTATCGCAAACACATTTGATATACAGACACGGGTATTTTAAACAAGAAAATATATTTAGTATGAAATAGTAGTCACCAACAAGGCTCTGTTATCGCAAACATATTTGATATACAGACACTGGTATTCTAAACAAGAAAATGTATTTAGTATGAAATAGTAGTCACCAACAAGGCTCTGTTATCACAAACACATTGATATACAGACACTGGTATTCTAAACAAGAAAATGTATTTAGTATGAAATAGTAGTCGCCAACAAGGCTCTGTTATCGCAAACATCTTACAATGGCTGCAAACTCAGGACAGGCCCTTTAATATATCTAACATCTATGTTTGCAGGTGGAGAGCTTTACGACATTGGCTGGGCTCAGAAACTCTTCATGATGTGTCATGGAAAAGGACCTCCAACTGGTAAATAGATATAAAATATTAAAATGACCATATTTAAAAACAGTGTGTAACGATTCCCCCATTTTTTTGGTTCTCCATTGAAAAACCTGTACTGTTGAATTTAAGACAATGGTGGGTGGGGTGGGGGTAAGATGTAGCCCAGTGGTAAAGGGTTCGCTTGATGCACAGTCAGTTTGGGATCGATCCCTGCCGATGGGCCCATTGGGCTATTTCTCATTCCAGCCAGTGCACCACAATTGATATATTAAAGGTTGTGGTATGTGCTGTCCTGTATGTGGGATGATGCAAAGATCCCTTGTTGCTAATGGAAAAATGTAGTGGGTTTAATCCAATAACCGATAATTAATAAATCAATGTGTTGTTAGACACAATAAACTTTATTTATTTTAAAACAATGGTTCTCTTGGCAGACTCAATAGGTTTTTCCCCAACCCAGCCAGCATCACATTTCTGGTATATCAAAGCTGTGGTATGTGATGTCCTGCTGTGGGGAAAGCTTATTATAGGTCTATAGCTACTAAAAGAATATATATGTTATAGGTTTTCTTTGAAAAGAAGTTAATTTTCTTTAACACCACCACTAAAGCACATTGATTTATTAATCATTGGCTATCAAACATTGGTAATTTTGACATATAGTCAACCTTAGAGTGGAAATCTGCTATATATTTCCATTAGTAGGTGGGGATATTTTGTATGTACCATCTCATAAACAGGATAGTACATACCACAGCCTTTGATATACCAGCTGTGGTGCACTTGCTGGAATGAGAAATAGCTCATTGGGCCCACCAGTAGGTATTGATCCCAAACTGACAGCACTTCAAGTGAGCACTTTACCACAGGGCTACAGGTTTTTACATCGAAGACTAAATGTACAAGCCAAGACAATTTTCTTTAGTGGTGGTGTTCAACGAAATACCTTGTTTTTTAGTCATAGTGAGGTGTATCATAGTCCAGATAGTAAAGAAGTTTCCACCAGTCACAGGATCAATAAACCTAGGCAAAATGAGGTGGGGTGTCTTGGGGGGGGGGGGGGGATATTTCTCAGTCACAAGTCTGAAATTTACCTCGTTCCATCCAGCCAGTGCGTCATGACTAGTGTATCATTCAAAGGCCATGTTATGTGCTATTCTGTCTTTGGGAGGGTGCATATAAAACATCCATTTCTATTAATAGAAATAGTTGTGAGTTTCCTTTTGAAAATTACATTATTGGTGGCCAAATTTTTGTTATTACTTCCCCCCTACCCCAGCAATTAAAATTTTACCCCTAGTTTGACTTCAAATAGCTGCATACATGTAGTTTAAAATGTACTATTATGCCCCCCATCCTAACCCCGAATTCAGTCCTTGGCTTTTGACTAACAAAGGCGAGTGAAAAATAGCACACCTCAAAACGCTTAGGCGAGTGAAAAATCGCACTCATCAAAATGCTAAGGCGAGTGAAAATTAAGCATGATTAATTCCCATTTTCTAATTAATAATAAATTAAATAAGCAAAGACGATTTGATCGGATTGGTACGTCTTTGAAGATGTCTATTAAATCTGTGTTTTCCGATTTGTATAACAAAGATAAGTACCAGCCATATTAAAATTCTGCATAGACGCTACCGTTCTCGTAAAGTGTTTGTTAAGTGTAACGTGCATTATTTTTCACACTCGCCAGACTGAAATTATGTGCGCTGTACGAGCGCTATCACACTCGTGCACCTTAAATTCTACCATTGGTAGACAACAAAATAGCTGCATACATGTATTTTAAATTGTATTGTTATCCCCCACTCCTCATCTCCCGCATTCTACCCGTTAGACACCAAATAGTCACACAGATTAAAATGAGCTGAGATGTTATAAAACCAACATTTCTCTTTTTTATTGCAGTTATTCTAGACTCACCAACAGGAATGTCATCTGATGTTTGGGCTCTAATATGGCCAAAGATTTCCCAGCATGCAAAAGTGAGGGTTTTTGTTTGTTGTAATTTTCAATGCTGATCATGTTAGTTAAATTTTGTGTCAGTGTTTGTGTTAAACCAAGGATTCATATTAATTGATTGATTTCAACTTATTTTCCTGCTTATATCCAATTAAGGTTTAAGCACGCTGCCCTGGGCACACACTTCAGCTATCTGGGTTGTCTGTCCAGTACAGTGAGTTACATGTACTTGTTAGTTGCTTAGTGTTTAGTGAGAGAGAAGAAGGTAACCCACCCATTAAGCCCTTAAGAACTCGCTCTGGGTTGGAGCCAGTACCGGGCTGCGAACCCTGTACCTACCGACCTGTAGTATGATGGCTTAATCACTGCACCACCGATGCCGGTCCATGATTGATAATAGCGGCCTGCGAAAAGCAGTCTGGGGGGAGGGGGAGGAGACTCCCTTTTTAAGACCTAGGAAGTGAAAATTAAATTCACCTGCTAAAACTATTTAAAAAAATTAAATTCACCTGCTAAAAACTATTTAAAAAAATCATAGTTAATTTTTTTTCAAGAGAGATGTAAATTACATATGATTAACTCATCGTCTATTTAATTCTGTTATATTTTAATTCCATAATGTCTAAAATCCATATCGGAGGTCATCATTTTTCACACAGCATATTAAAACCTCTCACCTCCAAGTAACCTCTTGGTTTTTGGGCTTGATCCAAAATTTTATGTTAATTTTTTCATAAACATTTTGGTAGCCTGTCTAAATTGCTCAAATCACCCTAAAACCTTTTTGGCTGAGCACTCTAATTTTATTTTTGGACTTAACATTTTTGCCAGATATTGTACATCGAATCGGTTCTCTCATTTTGGCCTTACGTGTCTGACCTAACCACTAAATTGTTATTCCAAATTTCGCCCACCTCTGTCTCTGTCTGTCTGTCTGTGTGTGTCTCTCTCTTTCTATTTTTGTCTGTCTCACCATCTCTCTCTTTCTGTCTGTCTCTCCCTCTCTGTTTCTCTCTGTTTGTCTCTCTGTCTCTCTATCTCTTTGTTTCTCTGTGTCTCTGTCTCTCTGTGTCTCTCTCTGATTTATTTCTCCAGTCTCCATTGAATCTGATTTATAGAGAGTCCACTGTATTTTTTTTGTTTTTGTTTCAGGTGTGTGTTTATGACCGAGCTGGTATTGGTTTCAGTGAACGGCCACACAAGGTAAAGTGGATACATTGCTTCAAACTGATCTGGGCCCATGCTTATAAAAATGTTTTTTTAGAGTCCAGATTCAATCTCTTATGAAGGAAGGAAGGAAGGAAATATTTACGGTTATATGGTTTAGGACCACACGGATATAGAGAGGGGAAACCCGCTGTCATCACTTCATAGGCTACTCTTTTCGATCAGTAGCAAGGGATCTTTTATATGCACCCAGGGTATAATCTACCATACATTTTGGGGCCTGTGACAGGCCCCATTCCCCTACTGTAAATTCCCAATCCAATACCAAACTTTTCCCAACTACGACCCAACAGTTTCCCAATTAGGATTCCAGAGTTGCTAAGTTAAAGAACGGATTGGCTGTTTTTACGATATTTCTTTAATGGGTTATGATGACTTTTTTCAACAATAGCCTATAGCAAAACGATTGAGGCAAGCAATAAACTACTCCCCAGTTGTAAGTTTTAGGCGAGTATGAGGGGTGCACGAATTGCTACTCTCCTCTCACGGAGAGGCCTGGTATTGGTATTGATATTTTTTGAAAATCCCCTTTTTTTTGTACATTTTGTATTTGAAACATAATTTTTCCCCAATTGACCAAAAAGGGACCCTTAAAAAATTGTCTACATTATACCCTGGCACCATCCCACAAACAGAATAATACATACCACAGCCTTCGTTACACCAGTTGTGGTGCACTAGCTGGAATGAGAAACCGAGGAAATGCTGTCTAAAGAATACTAAATTAAATGCATCTGTATTTAACTAAAAAACAAAATACTCTAATTTTATATACATGTAATTGTACCATTTACTAAATGAAGATATGAAGTAAAATGATGGTAAGATATGTTATATTTGATATGTTATATCTGTCGTGTTTGAAGCCAAAACAATGGTGCAGATCCTGTCTGTTGCAGCCCTTCATGATTGACCGACCTCGGTGACGTCGTGGTTAGGCCATCGGTCTACAGGCTAGTAGGTACTGGGTTCGGATCCCAGTTGAGGCATGGGATTGTTAATCTAGATACTGACTCCAAACCCTGAGTAAGTACTCTGCAAGGTTCAGTGGTAGGTGTAAACCACTTGCGCCGACCAGTGATCCATAACTGGTTCAACAAAGGCCATGGTTTGTGCTGTCCTGCCTGTGGGAAGCGAAAAATAAAAGATCCCTTGCTGCCAATCGAAAAAAATAGCCCATGAAGTGGCGACAGCTGTTTTCCTCTCAAAATCTGTGTGGTCCTTAACCGTATGTCTCACGCCATATAACCGTAAATAAAATGTGTTGAGTGCGTCGTTAAATAAAGCTTTTTTTCTTTCTTTCTTTCTTTTTTTCCCTTGATGATTGTGATGCTATTTTTTTTCAGAACAGCTCCGAGTCATTTGGTGATATGGTGGACAAGACGTGGCAGCCATTCACAGCAGAAAAGTGTGTACTGGTGAAGTTGTTAATTAATATATTAAAAGTAAACAGAAATGATGTTACATTGTGATAGAAAAACCAATACATGAGCCTGTTAGAAAGAATGAAAGACTGTTCAAATAAGGGGATGCGTGTAACTACGTTAAATAATGTGTGATGTGATGATTCTTTTTAATAGATTCAGCCTTAGATTTATAGACGTTTCACACAGGGAAATTGTCACTTATTCCATGTTTGGGTACAAAGCAGCGATTAACCTTTGCTTTGCTTGTAACATAAACATGATCAATAAGTGTTGAAGAATTTTCTGTAACTCTTGTTGGCTCATGAATTATTTTCTCTAGAAAGAAAGAAAGAAAGAAATGCTTTATTAAAAATCCCATGCCATGACTGGGATATGAACCCAGTGCCTACCAGCCTGTAGAGCGATGGCCTAACCACAAAACCACAAAACCACCAAAGCCAGTATATATTTCCTCTAGATTATATGTTTTACAGGTATTAATAAATTCAGAATGTTTTGATGTTAGCAGGTCTGTATTAAAATCACCCATTATAATCAGTGTGATAGCTTTTTCTATAATGGCATACCAGTCTCAGTGGCATCGTGGTCTACAGGCTGGTAGGTGCCTTAGTGAGTGTACTGACCATGGTTTGTGCTATCCTGCCTGTGGGAAGTGCAAATAAAAGATCTCTTGCTGCTAATCGGAAATAGTAGCCCATGAAGTGGCAATAGCAAGTTTCCTCTCAAAATCTGTGTGGTCCTAAACCAAATGTCTGACACCATATAATCATTAAACAAATTGTTGAGTGCGTCGTTAAATAAATAATTTCTTTCTGTCTGTTTTTTTCTTTCTATATTGTTATGGAATTGTTCAAACCATATAATCTTGGCATTTGGTGGTCAAAAAAGAAAAGTCACAAGAATAGATTTAGATTTATATGGAAGTATTTCCAACCATATAATGATAGTTATTACATTATGCTTATTTTAGATTAACTTCCAGTTTGTGCATGTTTAGTTACGGGAGTTTCTTTTTCTGATTGTAATAACCAAAAAAATATGATAATAGTTCTCTCTTTTGGTCTAAAAAGGGAATTCACATTTCACATAAAATATTGTAGCTCAAAATTCTATTGGTTGCTAGATTGCATAGTGCTAGTTTGTTGAGATAAATAATTTGGGTATATATTTATATAAAAGGTAAACTTTTTTTTAATTGGTGTAAATAAAACAATGAAGTATTGTCATGAGGTTGATATTGTTTTATGGAGAACCAAAAATTCTGACACATTCTAAAAAAAAATCTTGATAAAACATCTTATTATCCACATACATGTAGTTCAAGATATTCAGGGTAATATAACCAATATGTCATAATGATTTCACATGCATCACGAATGACATAATTTTGTGAGGTGACATCATAACTTACATGTAATGTGGATTCTTCAGTGTAAACACTGACATCATTTCAGAAAATTACGTTGATTTATGGTATATTTTTAGTTACTTTTGAAACATTTTAACATGGTCCTAGCTTGTTATTCCCCAAAAATTAATATTTTGGATAATGTGGATAATAAAGAAATTATTACACTCGCATGTGAGTTGTACTGATATTACGAAACTTATGTCAAGATTCATGTATTACCCTTGCTCTCGCTTGGATAATACAATCATCCTGACACTCGTTTCGTAAAATCTATATCACACGATCATATTTGAATGTCGTATGTAAATCTGTATAACACGATCATATTTGAATGTCGTATGTAAATCTGTATAACACGATCATGTTTGAATGTCGTATGTAAATCTGTATCACACGATCATGTTTGAATGTCGTATGTAAATATTTTACAGAATGGCTGATGACCTGTTCCACCTGTTCACTGTGAGCAGTCAGCAGGAGAAGCCGTTTATTCTCGTGGGTGCCGAGCTGGGGGCGCTTGTTGCTCAGTTCTATACCAACATCTATGAAAGGTTCGTTAGTTTTGTCTTATACACAAATTCTCTTCCAGATTAAAATTACTACATTTTTGACCCAGCAGGAATCTGATTATTTTTTCCATACATATAAAATTATTTGAAGGCAAAATCCAGTTTCTCATTAGCTTCAACAGGATAAAGCATATATCTGACGTCATTAACTAGGTGTTATTTTTATTCTGCAGACCATAAAAATTGAGGAGAAAAGCTATTATTTCTGTTAATATCAGTCATATCGTATGATGACCTAGAGGTCAAATGAGCGATTTTGTAATGTAGCTATGCATGTGGCGTTAAACCAGCAGGATATGATTTTGCTTTATCCATCATCATATTCTATCAATATTTGCATGTGGTTGCAGGATAAATATTGTTATATCTAATATGTTTTACTCACATGTTACTAAATGTGCGACTTTGTACAGCCAGGGACAGTATATAGCCCAATGGTACAGCACACGCTCGATGCGCGGTCGGTCTTGGATCAATCCCCGTCGGTGGGCCCAGTGGGCTATTTCTCGTTCCAGCCAGTGCACCACAACTGGTATATCATAGGCCGTGGTATGTACTATCCTGTCTGTGGGATGGTGCATATAAAAGAACCCTTGCTGCTAATTGAAAAGAGTAGCCCATGAAATGGTGACAGCAGGTTTCCTCTATCAATGTATGTGTGGTTCTTAACCATATGTCCGACACCATATAACCGTAAAGTAAATGTTTTGAGTGGGTCGTTAAATAAAACATTTGTTTCTTTGTTTGTACAGCCATGTGTTTGGCCTGGTGTTGATCAACCCACTGACGGAGGAAATCTTTGACCAGGATCAGGGCGTGTGGACTCAGTACTGGTAAATCATTCTTTAATTACTGTCCTCTGAGTTCGCTGTCATTGTGAGCAGGATCATGGAATGTAGCGCAGTGGTAAAGCACTTGCCTGATGCATATTATAATGATGTATATAGTTATTTGATTGACAGGTTTGAGTGACTGATATATTATAATGATATACATGATGATTGATTGACAGGTTTGGTAGACAGGTATATTATAATGATGTACTTCGTTATTTGATTGACAGGTTTGAGTGACGTGTATATCATAATGATGTACTTCGTTATTTGATTGACAGGTTTGAGTGACGTGTATATCATAATGATGTACTTCGTTATTTGATTGATAGGTTTGGGTGGACTGGTATATTATAATGATGTACATGGTTATTTGATTGACAGGTTTGGGTGGACTGGTATATTATAACGATTTACATGGTTATTTGATTGACAGGTTTGGGTGGACTGGTATATTATAACGATTTACATGGTTATTTGATTGACAGATGTGGGTGGACTGGTATATTATAATGATGTACAGGTTATTTGATTGACAGGTTTGGGTGGACTGGTATATTATAATGATGTACATGGTTATTTGATTGACAGGTTTGGCCAGCTCGTCCCCACCTTCCAGTCATTTCAACTGGGAGCTGCTCTCGGGCTGACCCGCCTTGCTCTCCTCCTGGGACTGATTAAACAACCCCTAGCAACGGTCGCCGTCGCTCCTGACGTGCACAACAGACAGGTACAGTACCTGTTACTTTTACACCATCAAATTTGCAGCAAAATAACATTAAAATGTAAACAATGATTTCATGTCATTGGTATTTTGTAGAATCGTTTATTGTTTGCAGTTTATGTGACACTAAGTGGTATACTATTCATGACACTTTTTTGTTCAATGGGGCATACAGTCCTGTTAAAAATTCTGTATTTGTTAAAGGGACATACCCTAGTTTCAGTTCATGAAAATTAACATTAAGTTTAGTTTAATTTACAAACCTGTAACACATTTTTATAAAGTTACAATTGAGTGAAACATGAGTCTTTGACTTTGAAATGGTGAAATACCCTCTAAAATATAATAAAACTCGACTACATAACTGTTATTTCTCAGAGGCACGTGCCGTTTTAAAAATATGAGAAATGCATTTTGTGATATTAAAAAACATCAGGATGACCAAAAACACAAATGTACGGAAATGGATACTTTAAACAATACAATTTAAGTAAAGTATGATTTCAATTATCAGAAAACGCCTCTAATAGTCAAAACTATGTCTTAGTGTTTAAAAACTAGGGTATGTCCCTTTAAGGCCTAGCTCTGTCAGAAGTAGGGGCTGAACGTAGCCAAGTGGTAAAGTGTTTGCTTGATGTGCAGTCAGTTTAGGATCAATCCCCATTGGTGGCCTCATTGGGTTATTTCTCATTCCAAACAGTGCTTCACAACTGGTGTAACAAAGGCCTAGGTATGAACTATCCTTTCTGTGGGATGATGCATATAAAAGATCCCATGCTGCAAATCTAAAAGAGTATCCCATGAAGTTACGACAACAGGTTTCCTCTCTCTATATCTGTTTGGTCCTTAACCATATGTCTGATGCCATATAACATGTGTTAAGTGCGTTGTTAAATAAAACATTTTCTTCCTTTGTTCAAACCGGCCTCGGTGGTGTCGTGGTTAGGCCATCGGTCAGCAGGCTGGTAGGTATTGGGTTCGGATCGCAGTTGAGGCATGGGATTTTTAATCCAGATACCGACTCCAAACCCTGAGTGAGTACTCCGAAAGGCTCAACGGCTAGGTGTAAACCACTTGCACCGACCAGTGATCCATAACTGGTTCAACAAAAGCTATGGTTTGTGTTATCCTGCCTGCGGGAAGCACAAATAAAAGATCCCTTGCTGTTAATCGACATAAGAGTAGCCCCTTGAAGTGGCGACAGCGGGTTTCCTCTCAATATCTGTGTGGTCCTTAACCATATGTCTGACGCCATATAACCGTAAATAAAATGTGTTAAGTGCGTCGTTAAATAAAACATTTCCTTCCTTTGTTCTACATGTCTCGGCTAAAAGTTTAAAACGATTTAAAACAAGGATGATATCATTATTCATCATGCAACATGATTCATTATCAATTTGAGTTAAAAAGCAAGTTTAATGCAGGATTTTCAATACTGTTTATAAAATTGATGTAGCCTGTTGTTGGAAATGAAATCATTGTAATGACTACAACTTAGCAAAACATTGGGTTTTTTTTTTTTTTTTTAAATCCAAAAATAGTAAAACAGGAAAGAAAGAAATGTTTTATTTAACGACGCACTCAACACATTTTATTTACGGTTATATGGCGTCAGACATATGGTTAAGGACCACACAGATATTGAGAGAGGAAATCCGCTGCCGCCACTTCATGGGCTACTCTTTCCGATTAGCAGTAAGGGATCTTTTATATGCACCATCCCACAGACAGGATAGCACATACCACGGCCTTTGATATACCATTCGTAGAGCACTGGCTGTGACGAGAAATAACCCGGGGATCGATACCAGACCGACCGCACATCGAGTGAGTGCTGTACCACTGAGCTACGTCCCGCTCCATAGTAAAACAGATGCAATATGATGTCATCGTGTCCGGCCAGATATGCACCATCGGCATTCCCATGATCGGCATTCTCCTGTTGAATCAGCCACTAGTTTAAGCGAATGGGTTGCATTGTCATCCTTCATAATGGCCCCTTTTTTTTTTTTCAAAGTTGTATTGTGTCAGTTCGTGTAGGTTCATTTGTCCATTATGTCTGCATCTCCTGCTTCTTCGGACGAGTCTAATCCTCTCCTTTTTTGTCTGGGTTTAATTTGAATTTACTTACATGCTACATAGAGAATAACTAGTTAATTACCGTACATCAGATATCTGCTTTATCCTGTGAAGGTAAAAATAGGAAATTCAGCGAGGCTCTACCGAGCGTAATTTCTCATTCAGCCTGAACAGGATAAAACCGATATCCAACGTCTTTAACTAGTTGTTATTTCCATCCTGCAGACAATAACAATTAAGGGGAAGAGTTATTATTTCTGTTATTTCGCCACATTGTACAATGACCTAGAGGTCAAATGAGCGACTTAGTAATGTATGCTATGCGTGTGGTGTTGCTTTATCTGTCATCATATTCTGTCAATAGAAAACTGTGGTTGCAGAATAAATAAATTAAATTTGATTTTGTTTACAGAAGTACTTCATGTGTAACCCTCGTCACCTGAGTTCTGTCGTGGATGAACATCATTTCATCAATGAAACATTTTCACAGATGAGGTATTTAACCTTTAGACTACTGGATTAATTCTTAACAAAAAACACGTTGAGTGGTTACAAGTTTATAATTTTTACTCAAATATATTCACTTAAATGTTTTATAAATACATGAAATAAAGTTCATATATATATATATCGGTAAGTATTATTCTCGTGGATTTTGTTTAATTTTTATTATTTTTAGATCAACTAATGGCTATTAAAATTAGGCAAAAAAATTGAAAAAGTTGCATTTACTTATGGGCATTTGTGGCCAGCTGTCCAGTATTTATGTCCATTATTCCCGATAACAATTGTTTTATGACCAGAATTGTTTTTTAAACCCAAACTACGATTCATATTGCAATATTTGGTGATTTTAATTGTTGGAAAAACAATCAAATTTATTATCAAATTAGCTGTCACAATCAGTTATTGATCCCTGAAAACTACTGCCATTTTAACCGGCAATCTTTTTTCTTTAATTATATTTCCGTTTCCGGTAATGCTCTGTGAAAAACGGCGGGAAATATGAATTGGGAAATGCACTGTATACAGTGTACAGTATGTCAACTGGCGTGACGTCAGGTGAGATATCTCGCCTGTAGTACTCCGAAGGTTAAGATGCATTTAAATAAAATATAAACAACTTTTCATGACAGCACTCACCCACTGTTTCTCAGGGATAAGAACAGGTCTTCTCACTGCACTAGTAGAATGGTATTTGCTCAAAGGGTAAAACTGTGTAATTCATTAATTTATTTATTAACCGGTTGGACATGTAGGGCACTTGTACTTCCAGCCAGAGGGGACTATATGTTTCGTCTAAGTCGTTCTGTTTGTCCATCCCACATATTGTTTTTGAGACTTTTGTTTTCCAATGCTTCAAGATACTGAGCATAAATTGTGTGTATAGCTTTATCATATACTGTTACAGATCAAGTTTGACTTTTGTGGTCATTTACCTATTTTTCAAAGAGTTATGGCCCTTGAACATAGGAAATATGAATATTTGGTGGGGAGATGTATTGCTTTAGCAGTATTCTGAAAATGCATTTACCTATTTTTTAAAAAGTTACGGCCCTTGAACATAGGAAATGTGAATATTTGGTGGGGAGATGTATTGCTTTAGCAGTATTCTCAAAATGCATTTACCTAATTTTCAAAGAGTTATGGCCCTTGAACATAGGAAATATGAATATTTGGTGGGGAGATGTATTGCTTTAGCAGTATTCTGAAAATGCATTTACCTATTTTTCAAAGAGTTATGGCCCTTGAACATAAGAAATATGAATATTTGGTGGGGAGATGTATTGCTTTTAGCAGTATTCTGAAAATGCATTTACCTAATTTTCAAAGAGTTACGGCCCTTGAACATAGGAAATATGAATATTTGGTGGGGAGATGTATTGCTTTAGCAGTATTCTCAAAATGCATTTACCTATTTTTCAAAGAGTTATGGCCCTTGAACATAAGAAATATGAATATTTGTTGGGCCTGGTAGGGAGATGTATTGTTTTAGCAGTATTCTCAAAATGCATTTAACTATTTTTCAAAGAGTTATGGCCCTTGAACATAAGAAATATGAATATTTGTTGGGCCTGGTGGGGAGATGTATT
>JAECMU010166746.1:0-15558 GCA_016106625.1 Dracogyra subfuscus
AAACAAACACAGGTTTATGTTTGGTTCTTAATTACCACTGAAAAATGGAACACAATTTAAAATAGATACAGTAATGCATACATTTAGCTGATATAAGTTAAAAGATATGTTAAAAAGTGTTGTATCAAACTATTCTTCACAGTGGTCAGACTAAACCCACAGCAAATGTGATGGGAAACAGCCAATATGTGGCGTGGATGATGTTTCTGGTATTCTGATCTTTCCTCTGTATCTGTGAAGATGATGATGTCAGTATTTGCTTACTCTCAATCTCTTACGATTCCCGTGCTGTATCCATCTACAATACATGCTGACACTAGTGTATCAAGAAGATCAAGTCAATGTCTGCTTACTCTTTAAATTAGTGCATCAAGTCAATGTCTGCTTACTCTTTACACTAGTGTATCAAGTCAATGTCTGCTTACCCTTACACTAGTATATTAAGTCAATGTCTGCTTACTCTTAATGTCTTGTAATTCCCATGCTGTATCCATCTCCAATACATACTGATACTAGTGTATCAGGAGGCTCATGTCGATATGTTTACCCTTAAGTCCTGATTTCTTATAGACCTGTGGTACAAACATGAGACTTAAAACATGATCTATGCTCAGATAAATTGATTCAATATGAGCCATCAATAATGTCAGAAACAATTTCATGTTAAAAATCATTCTGTTCATCAAAGAGATAAAAACTGAATATTTAACATGAAATGCGAAGTTCCCTTGATCCTCCCTTAAACCGAATTTGAACCATGTATCATCATTGCACAGTAAATGAGAAATTGGGCCTTCATGTCTGATGAGTCCTGTTCCGTATCATCTCCAATACATGCTGACACTAGACCAATGAGAGGACCAAGTCAGTATTTGTTTACCCTTAGTGTTGGGTAATTCCTGTAATTGTCCTGTCTTCTAACATTAGTGCATATAGAGGATAAAATGAATGTCTGTTTACTCTTAGTGTCTGGTGTAGTCTGCGATTCTTGATCTAGGTCTTTAATGTCTGCTTACACTCTTAATGTCTGGTGTAATCTGAAATTCTTGTTATAGGTCTTCAATGTCTGCTTACTCTTAATGTCTGATGTAATTTAAGATTCTTGTTCTTCGGTCTGCTTACTCTTAATGTCTGGTGTAATCTACAATTCTTGTTCTAGGTCTTCAATGTCTGCTTACTCTTAATGTCTGATGTAATTTAAGATTCTTGTTCTTTGGTCTGCTTACACTCTTAATGTCTGGTGTAATCTACAATTCTTGTTCTAGGTCTTCAATGTCTGCTTACTCTTAATGTCTGATGTAATTTAAGACTCTTGTTCTTTGGTCTGCTTACTCTTAATGTCTGGTGTAATCTACAATTCTTGTTCTAGGTCTTCAATGTCTGCTTACTCTTAATGTCTGATGTAATTTAAGACTCTTGTTCTTCGGTCTGCTTACTCTTAATGTCTGGTGTAATGTACAATTCTTGTTCTAGGTCTTCAATGTCTGCTTATTCTCTTAATGTCTGATGAGATTCTTGTATTATAACTTCTTCTATGTCTGTCGACATTAGTGTATCAAGAGGAATGAATTAATGTCCATTTACCTTTAATGTCCGGTGTAATCTGAGATTCTTGTACAACAACTTCTTCAATGTCTGTTGACACTAGTATATCAAGAGGATTGAATTAATGTCCACTTACCCTTAATGTCCGGTTTAATCTGAGATTCTGGTACTACAACGTCTTCTATGTCTGCTGACACTAGTGTATCAAGAGGATCAAGTTAATATCCACTTACCCTTAATGTCCGGTGTAATCTGAGATTCTGGTACCACAACTTCTTCAATGTCTGCCGATACTAGTGTATCAAGAGCTATAGATTCCAGCTGTCTACTACAATCTGCCTCATCCTTCCCGCCACCCTGTGGGCATTCTGCTAACTCGTGTTCTGTTTCCTTGTTAGTCTTGACTTCTACTCCTTTCAATTCTTCATCTTCATCTTTTTGTTCCTCCTGCCAGGCTACTTCAGGAGGTGAGATAGTTGGAGTGGGGACGGGTGAATGTGGAGGCTGAAATCGCACTATTCTCGTCCCTAGAATACAAATTAGGTCAATCAAATTAAAAAAAAAATGTTTTATATATTTTTTTTAACGTTTTTAGGGTGTATACCACCAAATCAAATCCCATAGACGACAATAGTAACATATGTGGCTAAAACTCCTGCCTGCAGCGTATCAATCAACATAAACGCTACGGATATAAATACTACCACCCCTCACACTTCAAGTGATCCAGAGAAAATTGGGGGTTAAGCTGCTCGGTTCTGAGATAACGGGTAGCGTCTATGACTACCCTAGTTTCGCACAAAATTTGAGCACTTTTTTTTACAGGTACCCCATACATGTTTCAAGCACAAGGCTACTTTACACATTGGTACTAGATGAATAAAATTGCATATTTGTTTTAACACAGATAAAACTATTATTTTTTACAAGCAACACACTCACATTTATAACCAATCACAGGACTTGTGGTGTTTACTTCTCTATCAAAAGTTCAGTGCACCTCGAACTTTGACCCAGCCGGAAGTTATTTTCTTTAGTACTACCTATAATTATTAGCCCAGAAATGTCGATAGTGTCAGAGATGGGGCCCTGGTCAACCAGATTATTATTAATAGAGTAACTATATGTTTTCTTGACAAATGGACATATGAATTAAATGAAAGTTGGCTAAACTAGTCACCATTTAAAATGTCTGCACACACAAACATGCCTTTAAAAAAACATACTGTGTGTTTTATTTAGAGAATACATATTTAAACAACTTCGATTAATTGAACTGTTGATTTATCTATTGATTTACCAATCTTAAATGAGGCAATATTTCAGGTAGAAGACTGTTTTTTTTCTTTCTATATTTTTAAAAATACAAAAAACAATGTAATGAATTTGAAAAAAATTTGATATACTAGTCGTGGTGCACTGGCTGGAACGATAAATAACCCAAGGGCCCACCGCTGGGGATCGATCCCAAATCAACTGTGCATTGAGCGAGCACTTTACCACTGGGCTATGTCCAGCCCATTACTGAAAGATGACAATCATCGATTATCAAGTCAAAATCTTACTTCTGACATCTGAACTGTAGACTGGAGTAGAATATGCTTTTCTTGATTTACGTCTTTCTGCAATTTCTGCCGCAGTTCTGTTTTGGATGGTCGATTTCTGTTGTAAACCCTGTAAGAAGAAAGTGGCAAAATATTTGTAATTAAAAAAATAAAATAAATATATATGTACCTACAATAAATGTCTCTCACTTTAAAGTGTGTGTGAGTTTGTGTGAGTGTGTGTGTTTGTTTGTGTGAGTGTGTGTGTGTGTTTCTGTGTGTGTGTGTGTGTGTGTGTGTGTGTGTTTCTGTGTATGTTTATGTGTATGTGTTTCTGTGTGTGTGTTTCTCTCTGTGTGTGTGTTTCTCTGTGTGTGTATATGTGTGTGTATGCATATGTGTGTATATGTTCGTGTTGGAATGTGTGTGCCTTGCATGTACCGTATATACCTGCATACATGCCGTGAATTATAAGTTGTTTTATTTTCACAAGCAAGGAGAGGAAAATAAAGGACTATTCAAGTACACTTCAACACATTTTAAACTATAACTATTTACTGCATAAAATAATATAATGTTCGATACTTGGTTAAGAGAGAAAGAAAAACTGCTGTCCTCTCTATAAATTGTGATCAAACCTGCAAGCCATTGCACCACAATAAACAGAGTGATCTATAACACACAAGTTACATTTTACCCTCAAAACTTGTCTTCATACCAACAACATACAAATCACAGCTTCTATTTTTAATACATTGTATATACAAATGTATAACTAAAGAGCTCACAAGTTTAAAGAGAAACAGTGCATCATAGAAAAAAAAAGTAAAATGAATTCATGCATTTTAAATATTGAAAACATAGTCAACATTTACTGGGACATATTTCTAATACAGCAGAGCCAAAATTAATGGTGTGTGTGTGTGGGAGGGGGAGGCATTTGTAATACTCAGGCGGGCAGCATTGCCCAGTGGTACAGTGCCAACCTGATGCGCGGTCAGTCTAGGATCGATCCCCGTCAGCTAACCACTGGGTTTTTTTCTCGAGATAACCATATGTCCGATATAACCGTACTTATAATGTGTTGAGTGCGTTGTTAAAAAAAAAAAAAAAAAAAAAAAAAAAAACCCAATTGTAACACTCATTAAAAGGAAGTGCCATATTTTTGTTTTTAAATGTATAATTTGTCTAACTGGAGAACTCCCTATATTACTGTGCACCCAAATTTTTAAATATTTGTTTTAGGGGCAGGATGTAGCCCAGTGGTAATGCGCTCGCTTGATGTGTGGTTGGTTTGAGATCGACCCCTGTCAGTGGGCCCATTGGGCTATTTCTCGCCAGTGCTGCGCACCACGACTGGTATAACAAAAGTTGTGGTATGTGCTATCTTGTCTGTGGGATAGCGCATATAATAGATACCTTGCTACTACTGCAAAAATGTAGCAGGTTTCCTCTCTAAGACTATAATATGTCAGAATAACCAAATGTTTGAAATCCAATAGCCGATGATTAATAAATCAATGTGCTCTAGTGGTGTTGTTAAAGGCATACTGTTACACATTTAAGGACATTATTTATCTAAAAATGAATAATAAATCAAAATTACATTAATGTTTGGAAACCAAATCTAGCTATTGCATAACGTTAACTGATCCACAATGGAGTGAAATCCATGTCAACTCTCTTTGTAATATTAGGTTTTGAATTATGGACCATTGCCATAATTCAGTTCTGTTTACGAAATATCATTAATAAGAGGAGTATGGTGGTAACAGATGGTTGAATAAAGTACTTTTAGGAACAAATCAATTTTTTTTCTCTCCAGATAATACTCTGTTTGGCCATTTAATAGGTCAGTGGTCTGTGACAATATGCCTTTATACAAAATAAAATTCTTTTTTGTCTTCTGTTTTTTTTACTATCAGCTACTGCTAGTAATTTTAGCCTGGGTATGGCAATAAACATAGATCACTAAACAAAATAATTTGATCTATATTTGTAAAATACATTCTCGTGTACATGCTCAAACAGGCAACATAATCACTTAATTTAAATCTGATATGGCCTTTGTGAATTAGAATTAATGATCCTCCAGTTATATTACCTATTAACCTAGGGTGTGTATGCATTATACTATTTATATGTTTGTACAAGTATATTGTATTACTGTGTCATGGTGAAATGTGTTACTGTGTCATGTGATATTAAAAAAATAAACCACTCAAAGTAAATAACCAATATATATGATTAATACAAAACATGACAATTGATTAAAGTTACAGTATTTAAAAAATAAGATACAGATGTTTAGATATTATGAAATGAAGACAGGCGCTATGAATAAAACAAGCATAATTAATGTTCAATGCTGGAGATAAAGTGCTGGTTTTTGGTGCACACATATAGTGAAACCCCTCTAAATTGGACACCCTCGTGAAACCCCTCTAAATTGGACACCCTTGGGACCAAGTAAAATGTCCGGTTTTAAGAGGTATTTGATTTAGAGAGGTTAAGTTTTGTACTGATTTAAAAAAATGGACCATGAAAAATGTCTGGTTATGGGAGAATTCTGGTTTACAGAGGGTCCAGTTTTGAGAGCTTTCACTGAATATGCATATTGCTATTTAAAGTACACTTTGTCCAAAATAGACATTTTTATTTCATATTAATAGTCCTTATACATGTGTGTAAATAATGAAAACCAATTTATTAAAATAAAACTAAAACACAACTTGTGTTTCAGTTTTGCATTAATAAATATTTTAACATCATTAGTTTCTGATAAATAATAATTTTAAAAAATTGACCCCACTGTCATAATATTCATTATAGATGAGCAGCTTGTGTTATGAAGATTTTTATTTTTTTATTTCTTATTATTATTTTATTATGAGGATTATTACAGTGGGGTCAATTTAAAAAATATATTATTTATCAAAAAATACCGATATAAAATACTGATATATGGTATTGTAATTATTGTACAGTAATATGTACATACATTTCAAATAAATTATCATGTGGTAGTAAACATCACAAAAAGAGTGAAACACACATGACAAAAGTGTTAAAAACATACCACAACACCACAGTGACACAACAAATTCAAAATACACCACAACAGTGATGGAAACACATCACAATGGAGTTAGAAACACATCACATGAAGATGAAATTACAAACATATTACAACTGGGATGAAAACTCATCACAATGGCGTTAGAAACACATCACATGACAATTAAATTATAAACACACCACAACAGGGATGGAAACACAACACAATGGAGTTAGACACACATCATACTGGAGTTAGAAGCAAATCACATGACAATTTACTTACAAACACATCACGACAGTGATGGAAACACATCACAATGGAGTTAGAAATACATCACATGGTGATTAAATTACAAACACATTGTAACACTGCAGAACGTTTTAAACAGCCTAGTAATACGACTGTTTGCATTAAAACTTTATCAACTGATTTTTTTTTAATAGTAAATGATTAACATATGTTTGGCTTGTTGAAAATGCCTTTCTATTTATTTATCTATTTATTTGTATTAAGTTCATCAGTGAACAATGAAGATTTAATGTCTATAGAACTTCAACTTAAATTACAGGAATCACTGTTATTTATGCATTAAAGGGACATACCCTAGTTTCAGTTCATGAAAATTAACATTAAGTTTAGTTTAATTTACCTGTAACACATTTTTATAAAGTTTCAATTGAGTGAAACATGAGTCTTTGACTTTGAAATGATGAAATACCCTCTAAAATAGAACAAAAATCGACTACATAACTGTTACTTCTCAGGGGCACATGCCTTTTTAAAAATATGAAATATGCATTTTGTGATATTAAAAAACATCAGGATGACCAAAAACACTTCGAATGAACGGAAATGGATACTTTAAACAATAAATTTAAGTAAAGTAAATCTATGTCTTAGTGTTTAAAAACTAGAGTATGTCCCTTTAAATAAATGTTTACCTAAAATGATGTCATTTCCTGAAGTGACTAATCAGTCAATGATATTTTGCATTAACCGTGCTGTGTTCATAGGTTTTATTGCAAGCACCTGCTAATGATTGGACTGTTCCTTGCTCTATCACTTCAATTTAACATTACTCTCTAAAGCTAGACTAAAATGTATTCTTAACTCTATAGTTAAAAGTCTGTATTGTTTAACGACACCACTAAAGAACACTTGATTTATTAATCATTGGCTATTTGATGTCAAACATATGGTCCTTTTGACAGTCATAAAGAGGAAACCTGCTACATTTTTCTGTTAGTATAAATGGATCTTTTATATGCATCATCCCACAGACAGGATAGCACATACCATGACCTGTGATATACCAGTCATGATGCACTGGCTGGAATGAGAACTAGCCCAATGGGCTTAACTCCACAGAGCACTCTTGTAACTTGCATGTAACACAGCTCTGGTTTTATACCTACATGTATGTAATTAAGTTTCTGTTACATTCATTACAATTTAACATTATCTCATCGCAAGTTTGTTTATTTCTCAATAAAGATAAACATAGAAATAACACTGTCAGGGAATGTCATACCTGATGACGTTACTTTACGTTGGTACTTTATCTTATTGAGTGTTATTATTAAAGCCAAAAAACATCATTCAAAATAAAATATGAACCTTTAGTGCTATTATTAGTAAGTATGTTTCAAATTTAATTATAACAATTGTCTGTTATTTCTTTTACATTCTTCGGGTAACATTTAACTGAAAACTTGTGTGTGAATAATTTATAGTATTTTATACGGTTTGAGGAGAATTTTTCTTGTTCATACCCTGATGAATGATGTTCCAGATATCTCTTCACAAACATTATCCTTGCTTTTGAATTCAGAATTTGATTTTGGCTTTTTAAAACCAATATAGATTTTGTACTGAAATAAGTATATTTTTTTAATTAAGTTCTTGCATAGAAATGATAGAAAAACACAATTATTATACTTTTTTAATTTTAACAACTATACATTTATGATCAAGCCAACAGATTTGTTTGACTGGTTAATACACTTGCATGCAACACGAGTACCGTATTAATGGCTCTCCGTAGATATGGGATACTATTGACGTCTGTAGTACTGTTAAATTTGTGCATGTGCATCTGGAACCGATAACAGTTCTCACAGCGACTCGGTTTTCCTTCTCGGTCCTGGGAGCATGGGAAGAAATTATACACAGAGAATACTGCAAAACTGGCCATTTACACATTTTTGGTTTACTATTTATTATAAAAAAACCAAAAGTATGTATTCTATTAAAAACAATTTGTTTTTACTACCAATTTTTTTTTTTTTTCAACTGTTTAAATAATACATTTGTACTATGTTTCCGACATAACATTATTGAATGCATGTAAATACTATATATATATTTTTTATTTTATTTTTTTTTATTTTTTTTATTCACCTTTCCCTGCTACAACAAAGCCTACCCTCTATCCAGGGAGGAAACAGAGGACAGGTGGTCAACTAAATATTATATATTATCTTTTTTTTAAAAATTACCAAACTGTTTTTCATCAGACGCATTCATAATCATAAAACAAAACCTTTCCAAGTAAAAATGTCCGAGAGTTTTTACTTTAATAGAATCTTCTCATTATGGACATTCATATATCATTATTGTTGAGATATGCAGTTACATTATTCAAATATAATGGGACTGATTTGAATGAGTGCATGGAGTACTGGAGAGTCAGATGTCATAAAACAGTTAAATATGAGTTATAGATTACAATTGTGTTTACTTACCTTCCTCTATCAAAATAACTCAGTTCTATATAGAGCGGACAGCAATGTTTTTAAGTCGATATGTTTTTAGTGTTAAAAATGTAGAAATTATATCACATTTTAATGACTCTGTAATGTAATTTTGTTTTAGACAAACAATTTTCCTTTAAATAAGTCTAATTTCTGATTTCAAATAATCAATTTTGTTTTAAATAACTAATATTGTAATAAATAAATAATACCAAAAAATATATATCACGAACTAAAGTAAAACCCAAGTGCTACAAACATTAGTATATGACCGCAAACATATTTTATATATAGACACTGGTATTCTAAACAAAGAAATGTATTTAGTATGAAGTAGCAGTCGCCAACGATGCTCTGTAATTAGAAACATCTTACAATGGCTGCAAAACTCAAGACAGTCCCTTTAATTACAAATTTAAAGGGACATTCATGAGTTTGCTGCAATATTTTAAGATGTTATAGACTAATAAAAAAATTCTACGATTAAAGTTACATATTAAATATATTTCTTGTTTAGAATATTGTTTATGGTCATTCTAATATTTGTACTAAGTTAATTTTCATTTTATTTCCTAAAAAAATAAAAAATAAATTCGTATGTGCGAAATTATTTTGAAAACAAACTCCAATATGGGCTTCTTACAAATATTAAAATGACCCAAAACACATTAAATATACAGACATTGAAAATATATTTAATATGTAAGTTTAATCGTAGAAATATCTTATTAGTCGGAAATATCGTACAATGCAGAAAACTCGGGAATGTCCCTTTAATGTAATTAATTTGGTTTAAAAATAAACAGATAAATATTTGTTTTAAATAACTAATTTTATTGTAATAACTGATTTCATTTTAAATGACTAATTCTGTTTTAAATAACCACTTTTGTTTTAAATAATGAATTTTGTTTGAATTTAAAAAACTAGTTTAATTGTTTTTTAATTATTATTTTTTTAAATAACTGATTTTATTTTATAAACAATGTAACTATTTTTATTTTAAATAATTATAATTTCATTTTGAATAACTGATTTTGTTTTAAATAATTATATTTGTTTTAAATAACAAATTTTATCTGGAAAATGTTTTCAAACTGGAATAAAATGGAATCACCTCGCTGGAAACGTGAGCTGGGCAGTACTTCTCAACTCGAGGTGGGGTGTTTACGAAGGTGATGTATGGTTTACTTTGGGTATACTGCAACAGGTAAAGAAACCAGACAAACATATATAGCATTATACACATACAAAACAATAAAAAGCAAAAATGTAATATATTAACTGTTAAAGCTGCAATATCAAATCCTGTATTTTAATATTATTATTAATTTTTTTTAATTCACAATTTTTTAATTTACAGTTCTTCCATTTACAAGATTTCACACTCCCAGGGAAGTGAGCATTTTAACATTATTTACCATTTGCAATCTGTAAATTAAAAAATTGTGCTAATTAAAGCTGCTGACCCTTTAATTAGGCCCAACAAAATGTGTTACTATGAATGTGCCAATTTTTATTTAGGGCAAGTTGGCATTTATTTTAATGCCTTATAATGCAGTACAAAGTATTTTGGGCAATTCTGACATTTTCCCAATAATTTGTATATTACTTAAACCTTTTACTAAGAGTATCAAGTTAATCAGGTGTAACATGTTTACAGTCAATGTGGTATTTGAAATAGCCCAAAATATATTTAATTTGAAACAAAAAAAGGTACCCAGTACATTCCTTGGAAACTAAGATAGCGGGTGAGTGGCTTTAACAAATAAACGTATTGCCAACTGAGGGGCGGGGCATAGCCCAGTGGTACAGCGTTCACTCAATGTGCTGTCGGTGTGGGATTGATCTCCGTCAGTGGATCCACTGCACTCCCGCTAGTGCACCACGACTGGTATATCAAATGTCATGGTATGTACTACCCTGTCTGTGGGATGGTATATATAAAAGATCCCTTGCTGCTAATCAAAAAGAATAGCCCATGAAGTGGCGACAGCAGGTTTCCTCTCTCAATATCCGTGTGGTCCTTAACCATATGTCTGATGCGATATAACCATAAATAAAATATGTTGAGTGCATCGTTAAATAAAACATTTCTTTCTTTCTTTTTATTGTCAACTGCTATCTTTTCAATACACTTTTTAACTAAGGAACTCACGATCAGAGTGTTCTCACAGATGTTTAATTGCTAATCACATATTTCTGTATGATTGGAAATGGAAGCCACTTTAACCAATGAATGGTGTGCAAAAGGAAGAATTGTGTACAGAATTATCTGTCATAAATATTTAAATATTGAGAATAAAAACTTGTGATATTGCAGCTTTAATTAAAATGTGAGATATGTTCTGACATCATATTTACAAAATGTTGCAAAGGCTCTGAAAGTGTAAGGTCAAGGACACCATACTTTGTGTAACTACCAAAATGTATGGTTAAAAAGTACAGATATTAAAAAGTGTTATGGTTACACACAACTTAATGGAACCCAATCAGATAAAGAAACAGAATAACTATGAGAGGAGTGGTGAGTTAAACCCCATTCTATCATTATGACAACAATTATCACCCTATATCAGTATTAATTAATTTTGTTTTATCCTATTATAACAAATGATTAATCTGCTTCATACAACTGGTAAGTTTGTTTTGTTTCTCCACTATGATGGAAATGCACAAATCCTTCTTTTACATAAGAATCGTTTGTAATATTTGTGTGAATTTACTGATATACAACAGTCACAAATTATATAAAATCATTTATGTAGTGAAGTGATTTTATACTAGATTTGTGATTATTTTACATGCACATCAATAAATTCACGAAAAATGTCAAAAAATTGTTGTAATTACAAACAATATGAGTTATTTAGTTACAAATACATATAAACTTGTTTTTAATGTCTTTTCTATGACCTGTTTTACATAATAACATCCCATTTAATGCAATAATATAATTTTCTGAGATTTATTGAAGGATAACATTTATAAAAATAATTAAATTGTATAATGGCAGCATGTTTGTAATTATTAAGTACTTAATAACTGATGTCTGTATTTAGGTACTGTCGTAATATGACAGTGTTCTAACTAGGATTTGAGGAGGGCAGGGTGCTCACTTATTATTAGGGCACTTTCTGCGGGAATAAATTTTTTATGAAGGCAGTAATTTTATATATTATAGCTGAAAAACCCCCAACCCAAAACCGAAAAAAATATGTTTTTATCATTTTCAACAACGAAAACAATTTAAAAACACAAAATAAAATTTAAAAAAACTAAAAACTAAATCATACAATAAACAATAATAACAATATTAATTCACAACTANAAAAAAAAAAAAAAAAAAAAAAAAAAAAAAAAACCCTGAACAAAACGAAAATTATTATTGTATGGTATATCGATCAGAAAGTCATATATTTCTGTAACTATATCTACAAATATTAATTCAGCATCGGATGTAAATTGTCGTAAAATAAAAATACTTTGAATCGTATAATGGCAGCATGTTTGTACCTATTAAGTACTTAATAACTGATGTCTATATTTAGGTACTGTTGTAATATGTCGTATGTATTATGAAGAAGGCCTAGTAAGTTGTGTAACTTGTGCCTAATCCATTTGTTATTTAATAAGCAATAACATATATTTCAATCAATTTAGGTGTGTGGTGTGGCAAATCCAGGGTTGGGTTGTGTGGGTGTGCATTCCCCATCAATCTGCTGCTTCAAGTATTCTAATTATAGCGAACAATGAAATTGTAGTCACTGAAAACTGGCTTTCCGGAGAAAACATCCCGGGCCAGACATGCTCGAAACCTCTGTGGTAAAAGACAATGTTCAAAAGTTACACAACGCAACTTAAAACTGACAACCAACAAATCATCAATTAGAATTGCACCCTTATCCACCCGACCTTCCCCTCCCAATAAATTATAGATCCACTCCTGCGGCTACTTATGCAAACAGCATACATGAACTTTGAATTAATCCACCCTGCCTATTTACAAACATGGATATTTACTGTAAGTTAGCTATTGTTAATCTGTTTAAACTTCCATGTGACAGCCAGGCTATACATATTATAATGGTCTGTAAATATGGCAATATGACAATATTATGTATTAGGTTTTTAATTGGTTTTCCATGGCTTATATAAATAGCAACAGATAATTTTAAGAGTATATAAATGGCAATATATATATTTTTAATAGTCCATAAATGGCAACATAATTTTTTAATAGTCCATAAACGGCAATACATCATTTTAATAGTCCACAAATGACAACATAATTTTTTAATATTCCATATATGGCAATACATAATTTTAATAGTCCATAAATGGCAACATAATTTTTTAATACTGTAGTCTATAAATGACAACGCATATTTTAAGAGTCTTCAAATAGAAACACATAAGTTTTATGTTCCATAAATGGCAACATAATTGTTTAGTAGTCCTTAAATGACAACACTTAACATTTTAAGTCCATAAACATCAACACATAATTTTAAATAGTCCACAAATAGCAACACATCATTTTTTTAAAGTCCATGAATGGCAACATAATTTTTAGTATGGTAATCCACAAATAGCAACACATAATGTTTTAATACTCCATAAAAGCCAACATTTTAAAATAGTCAATTAAATAAAATTTATTGCACTCTGCTCAGGCGTGTCCCTCACAGACAGCAGACAGCTACAATAGGCATGCCAGAGCCGCAATCCGACATGGTGGGTGCGGGGGGCTCTTCTGACCAAGGTGATGCAGCAGGACCTTCACCAGTGATGTTCTTAATTGAACAGTTGTTTACACAGAGTGAGTCATCCCTGGGGAATAATGATATTCTTTCATCCCTGGTAAACGAGTCGGTTCCAGACCAGGCCAGTAGTGTCGCCCCAATCGACCTCTCAGCTGGCATACCGTTAGGATCTTCGGTTTCAGACCGAATCAAAAAGAAGATTTGGGAGGAAGAATTTATAGACTTGAGGGTTTTGGGGACCAATTATTGCGAGGATCAGGTATCATACCATGTAACGGGGGGACTGATCCATGTACATCATGGTCAGACCTCAAAGCAGCCATTGTCCATTGATCAGTGGACAACCTGTTTCAATATTTTTATGGCCGTTTACATTTTGAAGTCGCCATCCGAAGCCGGGAATCTTCTCAAATATTCTGCCACCATTCGAGAGTTACACTCTGACCATGGTGATCTTGCTTGGAGGCAATATGATGAGGGGTTCCGCAGGCTACGTCAGTCTCACCGTCCACCATGGCAAAAGCCAATAGACGAGCTTTACAATAAAGCTGCTAACAAGTGTGGAAATAATTTACCATCCATTTCCACATCACATGTAGGGGGTAGACGTTATGGGGATACAATGTCACAACAAAGTCTGTTTTGCTTACAACAGAGGTGAGACCTGTGCAACAAACCCCTGTCGATTCAGACACAATTGTCAGTCTGTGGGGCAGCCTCCCATCCCAAAACAAAATGTTTTAAATTGTCACGCCAGAGGCCAGTCACACATGCAAAGAAACACAACACTCCCAACTCCAGTACAACCTGAGGCTCTACACCAGCAACTACAGGGTTACCAGAAAGAGTTACTAACTACTTTAGTTAATGGGTTCACCTTTGGTTTTAGATTCGGTTATGAGGGAAGCCATCATAATATATCATCGTCTAATCATAAGTCTGTCAGGGAAAACCAGGATATAGTGGAAACTAAATTACAAAAAGAACATGGGAAGAATAAGAGGCCCCTTTTCAGAATTACCTTTCTCAAACCATACAATTTCTCCTCTTGGCCTTGTTCCAAAATCTATTCCAGGTAAATATAGACTTATACATGACCTTTCCTATCCTCGGGGGTCTTCGGTCAACTCTGGTATTTCAGATATGCATAGTTCAGTTCATTATGATACTATAGACAATGTGATTTCTTTGGTTAAAATTTTTGGTAAGGGTTGCTTATTGGCAAAAACAGATATTGAAGATGCTTTCCGTATAATTCCAATACATCCAGATGATTATCACCTCTTAGGTTTCACTTGGAATAATTTATTCTATTATGACCGTTGTCTTCCCATGGGAGCCAGTAGTTCCTGCCAAATTTTTGAATTGCTGAGCACAGCATTACAGTGGATAATGGTAAAAAGATATGGTGCATCAGGCATGTCCCACATTTTGGATGATTTTCTTTTTGTTGGTTCCCCTGATTCAGATAAATGCAAGGTTGATTTAACTTCATTTTTGTCATTATGTGCAACAATAGGAATACCTATTAAGAAAGAGAAGACTGAATGGCCCACACCAATTATTACGATATATGGATTCCAGGTAGACTCCATTCAGATGGAATGTCGTCTACCTGTTGACAAACTGCATAAGATGAAACTGGCTCTTCTGAATATGGGTAAATGCAAGAAAGTTACATTACGGGAACTACAGTCTCTCATTGGCTTGCTTAACTTTGCATGCGCTGTAATATGCCCTGGACGTGCATTTTTGCGTAGACTTATAGACTTGACCATGAAAACAATGCAGCCTTACCACTTTATACGTTTGAATCGAGAATCCCATTTAGATATGCAAGCTTGGCTCCAGTTTCTTCAGTCATTTAATGGGAAATCTGTATTTTTGCA
>JAECMU010166846.1:0-13220 GCA_016106625.1 Dracogyra subfuscus
ATGGCATAGCCCAGTATATACCTAGCCCCATTGAATACCAAATAGGGGGCATGACATAGCCCAGTATATACCTAGCCCCATTGAATACCTAAGAGGGGTCATGGCATAGCCCAGTATATACCTAACCCCTTTGAATACATACGAAGAGGCATGGCATAGCCCAGTGTGTAAAGTGCTTTCTGGTGCCTGATCAGTGTCATGTAATGGGACCACTGAACTCATTGCAGCTAGTTCTCTATATGTATCCTCAGGCCTCTGAAAATTGCGACAGCGACAGTTTAGTTCTTGTGTCATTTTCTTCACCATAGTTTTGTGTAACCCATTTTTCATTTGCACATGGAATTTATGACTTCATTTACATGATCATGATGGGCTATGTAAAAACAAAATGGGTTACCTGAATTTGTTTTTGTGTAACCCATAAATGGTTTACACAATATTTTAGTTCATAGAGACCTGTATCCTGTTTGTGGAATGGTGCATAAAAAAGATCCCTTACTAATTGAAAAATGTTACAAATAAGGTTGTTTCAAGTGTTGGTGCAACCCTGTAGTCAAAACTGTATTGTGATATATTGTGAGATACAACAAACCGTATTGCAATATGTATTGCGATATAGCTGATATTATTTATATTTAATATTTATGGCAGAAGGGATAAACTTTTTAATGAACTTTATTAGTTTTAGTTTGTCATGCTAAATTATTGAGTCCCTATTTAAAAAAAAAAATCAATGTATGTACTTCAGGATTCAGTGCCACCCTCTGTGCGGTTGCAATGTCCCCAATTGGACTGAATACATGTTCTGGTGGAACCAGGGTTGTGGAAAATAAAGTTGTCAGTTAGCCCCATGTGACATCATCACTACTCCCTGGGGGGATTGGAGAAAAAGGAGAAAAAGAAAAAGGAATAATAATATAAATGTATCTATAAATTGTAACATTTAAATGATATTTGCCATATAACATAAAACAAATAATTGTGGTATTTGTATGTTTTTATCTTGAATCAAAAAAGCGAAAAATAAATATTAAAACATGAAAGTTTGAGTATTCAATTAATTACCTTTAATTACCAGTAAATGTCTCCCTTGTTTTGTTCAGACAGAAAACATGAAATGACCAACATTGCAGTGTCAAAGATTCCCACATACTAGATGGTCACCTATATCGACTTCGATAGATTATTAATGAATAAAATGCTGGTTTTTTGTTTGTTTACCTATTTCCCGTCAAATAAGATACGAGGAAACAGTAAAGTGTAAACATTGTCATAAGTAAAACCGTAACATGGTTCGTATTGAGCTCTTGAAACATAGAGATATACCAGTTTATCTTATCATTGCAGCACTAGTTTCAAGTGTGTTCAATAATACATTTCTTTGGGGTTTTTTCTTCTTTCTTTCCTTTTTATCTATGGCTGGCGGTTAAAATTAAAAGTTAATTTTTTTTTTTCAGTGCATTCCTTACTCTGTTCTTCTTGATGAATTAGATTTGGAAAATGTCCGGCAGCTTGAGGTAGGTAGCCTGTGCTTTTCAATGCCTTTACTTTTGTTGTGCATAAATATTATTATTGGCCGAATTTACAAAGCCTGTTTTTGTCTTGCACATGTGTAACTACATGTGTGTTCAAGAAAAAGTAGACTGCAAAAATCTGGCCTATGGTTCTATGTATTTCTACAGCCCTGTCCAGCTAACATTTATCTCTTAGGTATAAATCTCTGCCTAATCTGTATTCAGTCTACTCCAAACTGGATAAAAAATCAAGAACGAAAGGACCGTTCATGCATTAATTACGTCTGTCTACGCTGGATTGGGATTTGACTGAATGATGGGCTGCTTAATTAGTTGCACAATGATTGTCAGTTGCCAAGTAATCAGGATCAAATACAAAATGTAATTGCACTCGTGTGAAGTGTACTCTTATTGTGGTAGGCCGTTAGATCAATCAGATTAATATTGATGTTTGTTGAAACCTGATTTCACACGTGCTATTTAAATAAATAGAATGTCTGTTTATTCAATGTAGTTCATTTGATATAGTTCATTCAGTCAATGTGACACTTGTTAAAACAACAAACTCTGTGTGCTATTTGATGTGTATTAAATCAATAAATATTTTGTCAATCATTCAAGAACCATAACTCTGGATAAACTCTTGTCTAAACCAGTGCTCTATGTAAACCGGAACGATACGAAATCATTCCGGTTTAGACAGAGTCCACTGCATATCAGTTTTAATACACAAGTTTAATAAGTAGTTGGATATCGCTGGTAATGTTGGTAATACTGTATTTTTTTTAACACATTTAATCACTTCTGATTTTATTTCATTGACAGTAAATACTAAGTGTCTTCTCAGTATTACCTGATTGGTGTGACCATTTATAATAATTATAATAATTACTTTCGATATCGATTGTATGTATTGAAAAGCATAACATGTATCAGAGATGCAATTTATATATGTACTCGGTGACTAGCACATGCCAGTATCTATAATTGTCTGTTGTGTATTAGCGTATGAAATGTGTTGCCAAAAATGAAAAAAAATGGCCGCAATGTAGAAGGCTATGTATGTTTTTTGCTTCTACAGAATTTAGTATTAGAGGTGATTTTTATGTTATTTGTTTGTACAGGATTTGATAATAGAGGTGATCTATGCCGACATAATCCATGGTAAACTGGATCAGAAAAATCAACAGTTGGAGGTTGACTATGCTATTGGTCGAGACATTCGGACTGAAGCAGTGCCAGAAGTGATCTCAGTTCTACAGGACTGGTAAACATAAATATGATAAACTTTATTTAACGTAAACATTCCATATTTGGAACTGAATGCAAAACATGTATGCTATGACAAATCACATATATTAAAACAGAAACAACAAATCACACAATCTTATTAAAACAGGAACAACAAAATAGCAATGATAAATCACATAATATTATTAAAACAGAATGACATATCACATCATATACTGTAAAACGGGTAATATTCGCATGTGTGTAATGTTCAAATTTTTTGCGATTTTAATTTGACTGCGAAAATTAAAAGTACTATAGTATCATCTTTAAAAAAAAAATAACGCTAACAAAAATAAGGTTAATACATTTCATTTACTCACATATTTGTTTCAAAAATTAAAATCAACTCTGGTAAGTATCCAATCAACAGATGCAACAATAAAAAAAAGGTCAAAATCAGTACTACTATTACTACTACATCCGGTAGCAGCTGTATACTCATGTTTGACTGACTCATTCCGATGTCTTGACATAAGCCTAATCCGTTGGTACTTTTGAGAATGTGTGTACACAAACAAAATGGGATGAGACGTTTTCAACCACCGACATTTATTAATTAGAACACTTATGGGAGAGTTGATAATCCACATTCGGGATTACAGTCATTCATTGTGCATGAGCCAAACAGCCATCTTGAGATTGTATCACTTGGTTATCGGTCAGATACTATTATTATTAGTTATCGGTCAAATACTATTACTATTAGGCTAAGTCAGTCAGTTCTTTTATCTTTGTGGATTAAAAAGTATGCAGTAGTATTGAATTTGTTCTTTTTCATTCTTTATTTCCTTCTTTTTTTACCGACTTGAGAAAGAAAAAAAAACGACTACACGAAAATTACAAACCGCGAAATAGCTATAATTGACTGGTTGTGAATATTGCCCGTTTTACAGAATTCAAACAGAAAAAGAAAAACAGGAGTGACAAATCACATATATTAAAACATAACAACAAATCACATGTATTAAAACAGGAATGACAAATCACATACATTAAAGCAGGAATGACAAATCACATGTATTAAAACAGGAATGACAAATCACATACTTTAAAGCAGGAATGTCAATTCACATGTATTAAAACAGGAATGACAAATCACATACATTAAAGCAGGAATGACAAATCACATACATTTAATAAAAACAAGAATGACAAATCACATACATTAAAGCAGGAATGACAAATCACATATATAAAAAACAAGAATGACAAATCACATACATTAAAGCAGGAATGACAAATCACATACATTTAATTAAAACAGGAATGACAAATCACATTTACAGCGTTTCCTGCCAGATTTTTGTTCTTGGGTTGGCAAAATAGTTAACTGAGCCCCCAAAGGGTACGAAAATGCTAGGGGTGTTCGGAGGCATGCTCCCCAGTAAAAATTTTGTTTTTTTACATTTTTGGTGACCATATATTCATTAGTGAACTGTTGCATCTGAAAGGAAATCGAAAGTATTGACTTGTAGATCAGTTTTCCTTTTTACATATGATGATATGATTGATGTTTGTAGATTTTATTTTTATTTTTATTTTGATCATCATGATGATGGTTTATTTGTTTTCCCCCACTGGCCACCGGGCTCTAACAATGTACATATTTGTGGAATACTATTATACTTATGACTACTAGCATTTGCATATTTTTATTTATTTATAATATCTCCTTTTTTTTTAATGGTTACAATTTTAACAGTCACGTTAAAGACATTCACAGGGTCGGTGCGGGGTCCTTCTGGCCCCTAGGTAAAACAAGAATGACAAATCACATACGTTAAAATAGGAATGACGAATCACGTTAAAACAGAAATGACATTTAAGTACGGTTCCTCTTTTCAATATACTGTAAAATACTTTATTTTCGAGGGGTGTAATTTTCGTGCTAAAGAAAAATCACCATGTTCGCGGAATTAATATTTCGCGCATCCTTGATTAAACTTTTGTTTTAGTTTTTTCTTTTTTTAACACCACTATTATTTATCAATAAATCCTGTTTTTACAGTCAATGCATAAGCAATATTAACGGTCGGTACCTTGATATGGGCTTAATTAGTCCTGAATAGTTTATCAATTAAGACTTGGTCTACAAATAAAGACGACCAATTGATCGTGTCGGCATTCTACCAGATAAAATAGATCAAATGATTAGTGTTATAACAGGTAAAGGGTCTCACTGAGATTGGGTAAATGGCCGCCTGTAAGCATTATATTATATAATGAGGTGCGAAAGTAAAACTGAAAACGAGGCAGAAACAGAATACTCCTAAAAAGCGAAAGCGTGGTGAAGAAATAAAAGAGGTCTTTCTTAAACGGGTGAGTGATACAGTAAGCAAACATTCAATTCCAGACAAGTTGGTAATTAACTGGGACCAGACTGTAGTATCACTCATTCCTGGGGGTGATTGGACCATGGAAGAGAAAGGCGCTAAACAGGGTGTTGACGACAAACGACAGATCACGGTTTTGTTGGCGATCACCAAAAGTGGAGACATGTTACCACCCCAAGTCTTGAAGTCATCTACGCTGGAAAAACAGACCGGGTCATCTACAAGAATTAATCGGTCACAATCTGTTTGGTTTAATTTTTCACGCGATCCTATAATTCGCGCTAAATGTTAAGTCCCCGCGAAAATAAAGTATTTTACAGTATGCGATTTGTCAATCCTGTTTTAATATATGTGATTTGTCCTTCCTGTTTAATGTAATATTTGATTTGTCCTTCCTGTTTTAATATGATATGTGATTTGTTCTTCCTGGGTTTTTTAAATGGTTTTTTAAAATTATTATTATTTTATCCCACTGCCCCATTTCCTTTCTCTCCTTTGAATTCCATCTCATTTCTTCTCGATCTGGCAACTCCTATCTTTCAACTTCTTTCGCTGTCCACCTCCACATCCCAGTCCTTGTCTCTCCGACCGCGACATGTGCTTGTCTCGTGTGGCTGTCTGTGCCACACACCTGCCATTCCCCATCAGCTTTTAGCTGTGGGCTTAGACTGACCACTTTGGGGAGTGTTCAGTAGATATTTTCTGGCATTGTTAAGAGGCACTTGTAACCACCTACTATGCACCCCTACTACCGTCGGTTGTTAGTTAGTGCTGTGGGTCAGACCAGATTTATTAGCAGCAGATGTCCTTCCTGTTTTAATATAATTATGTAATTTGTTGTTCCTGTTTTGTTCCTGTTTTAATACAGTATATTATGGGATTTGTTGTTTCTGTTTTAAAGTTACATTGTCTGGAATATTTTTATTATTTAAGCATTTAGAACAGAAAATCCTATTGCGTTTGGTGCATATATGGCGCCGCACTCATCATTGGTTTCACTACGCTGGCATATCCGGGTCAATAACATAGCCATTATTTTGAAAGTGGGACACTTTTGACGGGCTCCTACCGATCTCGGTTTTCATTGGCTTATCACAAGCGTGAAATTCCCCAACAACAGATCACGTGAGATTTCGCAATTTTTGAACAAATGTAACTGTCTTGATTGAGGGGTCGTCTCATAACTCCAAAACATATTTATATCCACAGTGGTATGGTACGTCTTTCCAGGGTTGGTGGGTGGGGGATTTGCCAGCTGTTGGCATACACGTTACATGTAAGGGCGTGTTACTAATTACGTAACGCTCTTGGGGTAGAGGAAGAGAGCACTGTCTTTGATTTACGTAACATTTTTCAAGACTATATGCTATTTTTATTCATTACTTAGACCTAAAAAGGTGGGTTTTTTTGGAAATGCGTGGTCAGTCTAGGATAGATCCGCATCAACGGGTATATAAAAGTCCATGGTATGTGATATCCTGTCTGCAGGATGGTACATATAAACAATTCCTTGCTAAACAAAACAGCCAATGTGCAGGAATTTCAACGGGGTTGAGGTTATAGACTGACTTGAGCACAGTTTATATGGGGCCATACTCACCCAGAAAATACATTTAAAAAATTTAAGCGTGGGGAAGTAAGGGTTTTGACCTCCAACACCCTCCCCCTGCACATGCACCCGATTCCTGTCTAAGATTATATGTCAAAATTACCAAATGTTAGACATCCAACAACAGATGGAAGGAATGATAGAATATGTTTTATTTAACAACACACTCAACACATTTTATTTATGGTTGTATGATTATTAAATCAATATGCTCTAACTTTGACGTCGTTAAACACTTCCCGCTCCGGGCTGCCCTAACTTTACCCTTTCCAAAGAAAGAATATTTATTTGAATTTGTCGATTTTATCACGTCTACTTTAGTATTTTTTATTAAAAAACATATACATGATTAATGTGTTACTAGTATACAAACTAAACTTTTAAAGTTCTACTAACACTTTATATAATATTAATTTTGAAATAGGAAGGTATGCTGTCATGATCAAACCGGTTTTAACGAAAAACTCTAGTACCGTATCCTCAAATGAACATTCTTTGTATAGCGCAAGATTTCTCTTTTCTTGAGACGAACACTACAATTTGAAATCGGCAAACGCATGTGTTAATTGAAACTGACAACAGGCTGTCGTTTGAACTTTGCGGAGATATGGCTGCACTGACTACGAATCGAGTGTATACTTTTGACGATACCCATTCATAACAAAAACACACAAGTCTTTTTAAAGAGCATTTGAGCAGCTTGTATTTCATAACTGTACATGATCTTATAATATGGTAACCAGACAATGTAACTTTAATATAATTGTTATGTGATTTATTGTTTTGGTTCACTGTATGTGATGTTTTACACAGTTAAAAGCAGTGCACTTCTTATTGATTCCTGTGTCCTAGAAAAACATTTATATGGGACTCCTGCTAGCTTTTCACAAAGGTTCATGGGTGCTTCACCATTGTCACTTTATATTCTTAGATCCACATAGTCACATTATAGATTAATACTGTAACTACTGTAAATCATTAAATTAATGAAAGCAAGATACTAATATGAAAAATGTGTCCAGTGCAATAATTACTTGACATTTTGAAATTATCGACACCTAAGACAAATGGGTGGTTTGACTTTTAAAGCAAATGTCAGGTGCTGCTGTTAAATTAATGGGAGATACAAGTAAAGTTGTATTTGCCAGATGCATTAATAAAAATACGCCTTTTTGTGTGTAGATGTTATTTTCCTGATTTACAGTATACCAAGTGCATGCTATCTGAATATCAAAACAGGACCATTCCTGGGGGGGTGGGGGTATATAATCCAGTGGCTGAGTCCTTGGCTATCACTGGATACATGGCCCTCAGTGCAGTGTTTTTTCCTCATCCTAACCAGTGTATCCAAGTCTGCTACCCGGTATATACTGTCATGTATGAGTGCATACAAAAAGTCCCTTATTGCTTTCTCATTAGGAGTTTGTGGATGTGACAACAGCATGTTTTGTATATCAACCAAATGCTTTTTTAGTAGGGCATCAATATTTTTTAAATGTTTTATAATATTTCACTAGATGTTAATGGGAGATGCTTAAACATTCAAGTCACCTTTTCAGAGATAAAGTAAGACATCTTTTTCACCAATTAATACCTTGGAACTAATACTATTGTCTACACAGTTTGTCAGTGTTCTATTAACAATCCGAGTGTCATGTTTGTTGTCGTGCAGGTGTGCCAGTTGTGAGCTGGTTCTTAAAGGAATTGAAGACCAGATTGCCAAGGCCAATTCAAACAAAGAGCATCATAACAAGATTAAGTCACAGATTGAAACGGAGGTATGGAGATTTTAAAAAAAAATGTTTGTTTTATTTTCTTTAATGGAGCCTTACCAAACAATACAGTTACATCCTCTGTTGATCTAATATGCATGCACGTCTTATAGAGGGTTGTGTACAGGTGTAGTAGTGGTAGAGCCACAGGTACGGTAGGATTGAAAGACTTCTATGAACTGAAGGTTATCACCTGTCCCAGTTATTGTCCCACAACTGATGGATCAAAGGCTGTGGTATACACTGCCCTGTCTATGGGAAAGTACCGTATTTGACCGGAAATAAGCCCATGTCTTTGAATAAGCCCCCCTCCGTTCTGGTAGTATTTAAGAAATTAGTTCCTCGTTCGTAAATAAGCCCACCCCCAACTTTGTCACCTTACAAATAACACGAAATTGCAAGTTTGCTTAAAGTTCATTTAAAAGGTCATACCTCCTGCAGATAGTTAAACACAAATGTAACACAATATTTTACCACCAGTGAGATTTAGCAGTCTTAACAGTAACAGTGTGTAACATTGTTTTCAGTTCCATGCCTGTAGTATTTCTTTGAAGTATCCAAGCCCAAGTCTGAACTAAAAACCAGTGTCTATTTTTACCATCAAGAGTCCACAGTTAATACTAATAAAGCAAATACCTTATTCTGATTGGTTAAGAACAATGACCTAGATTGACAATTCTTTGTAGTGTAAGCTGGCTGCCTGTGTCAGAAACGTGTGTATGCGCTATTGAGTTTGTTGTTAATTGTTGTTGTTTTAAGTCTTCTCAGCATTAAATTTTGGATGTAAATAAACAGCACTGGTAAGTGTAACATAGAAGGTGTGTTTCTGATAATTAGATACTAGTGAAAAAACAAACAATTTTATGAATAAACAGTTATTATTTATTAATAACAAATGGAACACTAATTAACAGATAAGCTACTGAATGTTTTTTGTTTTCTTTCTAGTTCATTTAATTATTATTATTTATTTTAATTTAAAAACAATTTCTTCAACAAAACTGGCCCCTTGTCTGGATATAAGCCCACCCCATGTTAAGCTCACAATGAGTTATCTTGGCCCTCTGGGCTTATTTCCAGTCATATACGGTATATATAAAATATCCATTTGCAGCACCGAATTTTCTCTAGAACAAATGTCCTAAAATCATGTTAGGCACCAAACAGTCATAGTTTAACCTATGCTGAGATGTTGTTAATGAAATACAGTCTGACTGTTACAGCTACCATCGTTACTACACCATCTGACCACATAGTTGGAAACAAACATACGTCAATATTATCTGTCCATTACACCGGAATTCACACCTGACATTTACAGAGCAAATGAGCAACAAACATTTTTATGACATTACATAATCACTGATTATTACCCATATATGGTTAAAAATATCTTGGTACATATCAAAGTGATACGTCCCACTAGAATGCAGAGTGGGACGTAGCACTTGACATCACACGATGATGTCATCGATTGATGCACTACAACCGTTTAGGAATGTCAACCAAAGAGTTGAGTGATATAAATTAAGATCGAGTATGGGTAATAAATAGGATATTAAACTCTGTACAATTTCCTGTTATGTTTATGTTCCTCATGAAATCATTTTCATTGTCCTTTGCTAAAGCTTTTGACAATCGATAATTATTTTACTAGGGACATTAATATGATACGACATGGAAGCTTGTTTAATTGTCCTGTAATTCGGTAGCATGCTGACAGTACACACACATGCAGCCACTTGCAGTCCCTATCTTGTCACGAGCAGCCATAGTCTCATCATGTCCAAGTTAGCGATGTTGGCTAAATCTGTAGTTATATATTGCCTTCAATTAAAGGATTCACTTCTAACAGTTAAGTCTTCTATTTTTATTTTGTAAACAAAGTAGGTACCAATCATAGATGTCTTTTAAACCATGAATGATTAGATTGACAATGAATGCACCTTAATTAATATATTTAATAATGATTTTTTAAAACATACTGTAGATCCTGAAATTAACGCGTTCTTAAATTAATGCGAATGACGGTGAGCACACTAAAATGTGGCATGAAATAAATGCGAGTTACCTCCCTTTGAAATATTACTCTACTAATAACACACACCTGTGTCTTTTTCGGTTAAATCCAAGATACAGATGTTTTCAATAGGATCAGCACACTAACCAGGGGTTCTAGAATTTTTTAATGTACCCAGGTACATTTTGCATACTGAGATCATATGTAAATATTTGTCAACAACACATAGGCTCATTAGGCACACTTTGTTTTGTTTAAAAAAAATAAAAATACCACATACAAAAAAATAAAGGAAACAAGAACCTTTGTTAACAAAGTGTACATGTATTACAATTTAAGGCTTACACCCTCATCTCTCCCCCCCCCCCATTTGTAATTTTTCATTATAGATACTTTCTTATTTTTACTTTTTTCTTGATATTGTGTAATTAATTATTTTTATTATTATATATATATTTGTTTGCAATTTATGTGATATTTTATAAATTAAATTAATAATTTAAAGTTTGACTGTTTTGCAACATAAATGGTGACATGCAACCTTTAAAATAATAAAGACTGGTTACCGTTTTGCATTTTACGCTTGCACTGTACTACTATTAACATTAGAGTAACAAATCTTTGGGTACCAGTGCAGTGCAAGCACAAATATGGCGGCAAACAAACTTTAGTTTTTTCAGTGTTTACACTTTATAACTTGAATAAAGTTACATCGGTAGGTATACTGATGTCATCAATGGGTCAAAGATTACTCTTTACTAACTATTTTTTGGTAAAATATTGCATGTGATTGAAAATCGAAAGAAAATAACTTGTACTTTGTAGCCATTTCGTTTTCGTATTTTCCAAGGGTTGTCAGTTTGTCTATTTTTATTATTATTATTTTTTTGGACCACTTGCCATCGGGATCTCACAAAGTAACTTATTACTGGCCCGAATCCAAAAACCACTGGCCTCGGGCATCGGGCCACCGTATTCTAGAAGGCCTGCTAGTAACACATCTGTGTACACATCAGTTAACCTGGTTAATTCCTAGTGTTTTTGGTGATATCAACTCAAAGCATATTTTTGTGACAATCGTAACATAACGTGTATAGATACTTAAATCTGACTAAACATTAGCTAAACATACCATTATAACTGTATACCAACAAATGGCTAAACATTAGCTAAACATACCATCACAACTGTATGACAACAAATGGCTAAACGTTAGCTAAACATACCATTACAACTGTATGCCAACAAATGGCTAAACATTAGCTAAACATACCATTACAATTGTATGCCAACAAAGACCCTGCTATCGTCACACATGGCCGGCTTTGCTGGACTATTGGACAATTAGTCTGTCTCATCGCGACAAAGTGACCCAGGAATGAATGTGGTTGTAACAAAGCTGACTATATACCTTTCCTTTCCATTATAAAAGACTGAACATCCGTCTGATTCCTGACACAGATCGGTTCTAGTGGTATTCAATTTTAATCAGCCACTTTCATTAAGAGGCCAGCTTCCTATTTGCTAGTATTTTTCCTGTGCGATTAGGCGCCCAGGCCAGTTGAATAAATTTTAATTTCTACTCTAAAATAGGGGTACTAGAGTTCCAAGTGATGAGCAGTAAACAGACACTGCTCATACAAGACAAGATTTTATACTTCTCTAGGTGACTGCTTAACACAGGCGCGATTAGATGTGTGTTCACTTTAGTGAGGTTTTCGAATTATTTTCAGGTGGCCAACATCAAAAAGACACTGAAAAGTACGCAACAGCAAGATGTTGATGAGCAGATGGTCACCGATAGTTCCATGGCCACACAGTCAGATAAGCCCACAAAAAAGGCGACAAAAACAAAAGGGTAAAAACGTAATAATTTTAAAACATCTTTTTAAAAAATATTAGCTTGATGTAAATTAAGATAACCTTTTAATAGTTACTGGAGATATTTCTATTTTTATCACAACAATAATTGTTTTGTTTTTCCAGTGTTTGCTGGTAATATTTATGCATTCTCTTCTTTTTAGACATTTGCCATTCATTGTATTCGATAAACCTTTACATATTACAATGGACAGACAAACGTTTGTAGCCACAGCGTATTTTTCCTGCCATTCTCTAGATCAAGAGTTGCAAGTACCACATGTAGGACATTCCTTCCTGTTTTCCCTTCATTCATTAACCTCACCTTTCACCAAAGGGCATTTCCCCAGTGCAGTAAACTACAAGTTAAAGATTAAGGCAGCCAGCCATCATTAGGGTGATATCTATCAATGTCCGAGACATGACTCACAAGGCATTACTACAGCTTCATCAGATAGAGAACGTCTTGATATGACTCACAAGGCATTACTACAGCTTCATCAGATAGAGAACATCTTGATGTCCGAGATATGACTCACAAGGCATTACTACAGCTTCATCAGATACAGAATGTCTTGATATGACTCACAAGGCATTACTACAGCTTCATCCGATACAGAATGTCTTGATATGACTCACAAGGCATTACTACAGCTTCATCAGATACAGAACATCTTGATGTCCGAGATATGACTCACAAGGCATTACTACAGCTTCATCAGATACAGAACATCTTGATGTCCGAGATATGACTCGCAAGGCATTACTACAGCTTCATCAGATACAGAACATCTTGATGTCCGAGATATGACTCACAAG
>JAECMU010166891.1:0-10496 GCA_016106625.1 Dracogyra subfuscus
CTCCCTCCTTCTTCCCCCCCTCATTCCCTCGTTCCTCTGATGTAATCCTTCTCTTAGGGCATCAAACGAATAACAAAGACACAAAGGATTCCCACAACAATTTTTATTTTATTTTCCAAGCTGAATCATTCGACTGGACGTCGGTGTAGCAGCAGTCTATCGATCCTTCTTGAGGCAGACGCGAGGACACATGCCTTCACAGACGTCGTCGTCCCCATCATCACAATCGTCGTCGTCGTCGCACTCGTCACGATCGTCGCAGTCGGTGTCGACGCCACACTCTCCGACACATTTACCTGGGAAAGAAATAATTAAAAAAGAGATGAATTATATCAGATGTTGTTGCAATCCTGTAGGTAACAATATATCAAATAGCATCTCATCGATACCTGGATAAATAAGAGGGACATTCCCGAGTTTGCTGCTTTGTAAGATGTTTCGACTAATGAAATATTTCTACGATTAAACTTTTATATTAAATATATTTTCTTGTTTAGAATATCAGTGTCTGTATATTCAATGTGTTTCTGGTCGTCTTAATATTTGTAAGCAGCCAAAACTGAATTTTGTTTTCAAATAATTTCGTACGCATTAAGAATATTTTTTTATGGGAAAAAAAGGAAATTTAACTTAGTACAAATTTTAGAACGATCAGAAGCCACTAATATTTTATGTAGAAAAATATATTTGATATGTAATTACAGTCGTCAAAAAGGGCGTGACGTGTTTCACTGGACTATTTCTCGTTTGAGCCAGTGCACCACTATTGGTACATCAAAGGCCATGATATGTACTGTCCTGTCTGTGGGATGATGCATATAAAAGATATCTTGGTATTAAGGCAGAAATGTAGCTGGTTCCCTATCTAAAACTATATGTCAAAATTACCAAACGTTCGACATGCAATTATAGAAGCTGATCAATAAATCAATATGCTATATCGTTAAACAAAACAAAACTTTAGTGCTTGATTGGAATAAACAAAACTTACCATTATCTTTTCCATTTCCTTTACATACCACTATCATGACGGCCATGACGACGAGCTGAAATAAACAAGTATAAAACCTCTTACAGCTGCAGTCTACAAACGTGTTTACAGGCATACTGTCACGGATTTAAGGACCTTATTTCTCTGAAGGTAGATAATAAATATAAATTATATTAATTCTAGGAAACCAAATCTAGGTATCACCTTGACTGAACCATGATGGAGTGAAATCCATGTTATCCCTCTCAGTAATTTTAGTTTTTGAAATATGGATCATTGCCATAATTCAATTATTTTTACAAAATGTCATTAATAAATGGAGTATGGTGGTTATGAAGACCATAAAATAGGTCAGTTGTCTGTGACAGTATGCCTATAACCACGACACCACCGAGGTCGATCATCCCTCTCGGTAATTTTAGTTTTTCGATTGTGGACCATTACCGTAATTCAATTATTTTTACAAAATATCGTTTATAAATGGAGTATGCTGGTTATCAAGATGATTGAATAAAGTACATTTAGGAACAATACTACCAATACTTCGTCAGACCATTAAATAGATCAGTCGTCTGTGACAGTATGCTTTTAAAATGTAAGCGCCATGACTGGTATATTAAAGGCCGTGGTATGTGTTGTCTTGTATGTGGGATGGTGTATATAAAATATCCCTTGCTGCATTAAAAACAATTTAGCGGGTTTACTGGAATGACTACGAGTCATAATTACCAAATGTTTGAAATCCAATAGCCGAATATTAATTAATCAATGTGCTCTAGTGGTAACGTTAAAAAAATTTATTTTAATATCTAAGCATAGATCATCCAGTTTTCACTTTCTTCCTGTGAAGCGGATTTCACCGATTTCAGTTATCTGCTATCATTAATACAGATCAGTGAAGTTATGCAGTAATCGGTTTAAGCGGGATGCTTCTGGAACTGTTTGGTAGTGCTGCAGTGTTATAAAAATGGCCACAAGATTCGCCATAATCTTTAACACACCCGTTGGAGAAAACATCATTGGAACATTTTGATAATACATACTTGTTAACACATGTACGTTTGTAATAATTACAAGACATACGACTGGCTGCTCCTAGGTGATGACCTGGGAACCAGTGCTATACATTCAATGAAAAAAACGGCACGATCGAAATATGTGACGTGTAAGTTAGTTACAAGCGCAAGTGCTGTAAATAACTTTTAGTCTAAAAATATGTTAACATTTTTGCTTAAAATCTGTTTTTGTTTTTAAGGATATGTATTTGACAGACAGAGGGTGGATAGGCAGACATAGAACGAGATACACACGAAGAGAAACAAGAGAGATAGAGAGACAGACTGACAGACAGAAGGTGGAGAGGGAGACAGAGAAAGAGATACAGAGCCAGAGAGATATGTAAAGATAAACAGATTCTGGTAGATAACATAAATATTTCGGGCCGAATATATATCTTACACGCGTGTAACGACATACCTTTACAATACTTAAACATCTGCCTCTAAGAAAAACAGAAAAAGTAAATTCGGCCCTTAAATGTTCAGAATGTTAGCTCAGTACAGCCTGCGTCCACGTTAATTCAATCAAAGGCACTGAAAGAATATGAAAGACGAAATGAGTTTTAACTTACCAGGAACAACACACATCTGACGCTGAAACTTGCCATGTTTGAAACTGGCTGGAACTATCAAGAGATATGACGGTGGACTGTGAATATCACCCCCAGTATATATAGTCTGTCTACCTACCTGGAATCTGTGTTAGGTAATTCACAAGAGGTCGGACAGGGTCAATTATAAACATCAGTCATATGTCAAAGTACTTAATACGCAGACATTGTTTGTCACCTCCAAATTATCTATTGTTTTTACTTTCGTTAGATGTTCTATAATTATTTAAATACATATATCACAATATAGGTTCAATCGTATGAAATCAATGAGATCCTGTTAAAGTCAAATAATTACGACGTAAAAACATCTACAGCTGTGATTCGTAGAAACTGGTGACATTAATTATTTATACAAATCCAGACCTCGCCATTAAAAGGAGGTTATTACTCTGAATCCATACCCCCCCCCCCCCCCTTAGCATGAGAACTTATATTCTATTAATATGACAATATCTAAGTTAATCTAAGTTTTGAGAGCAATTAATCACTCCCTTTAATTTGTTATTTACGGTGAGGTTTCACAATTATATGCGGATGCAAGGCGTGGACCAAGGTATCCCCCCCCTCAACCATCCTCTCTATATATTAAAGTGTCTCTTTTCCTGGGTAACAAAACATTATGTCTCAGAATATTACCCATAGTATCTTCACATATTTACAAGCCTTTTACTCTTTTTTTAACATTAAATGATGTCTGATAAATAGCGTTTTTTCTATGGAAGTATTATTTTTAAATATAAAGGCATCGAATTATGCAATCGCATCTTATCACGAACACGGACACGTATAAGAAGATTCGATTTTGTTCATGTTTTGGACTGGATGTTTTTATTGGCGTGTTTTGTCAACATGCATTATAATAATAATTAGTGTGAATGTCAATATGCATTATAATGATAATTAGTGTGAATGTCAATATGCATTATAATGATAATTAATATGAATATCAATATGCATTATAATAATAATTAGTATGAATTTAAACATGAATTATAATGATAATTAGTATGAATGTCAATGTGCATTATAATGATAATGAGTATGAATGTCAATGTGCATTATAATGATAATGAGTATGAATGTCAGTATGCAGTATAATGATAATTAGTATGAATGTTAATATGCATTATAATGATAATCAGTGTGAATGTCAATATGCATTATATAATAATTAATACGAATATCATTATGCATTATAATAATAATTAGGTTGAATGCCAATATGCATTATGATGATAATTAGTGTGAATGTCAACATGCATTATAATGGTAATTAGTGTGAATGTCAATATGCATTATAATGATAATGTGTGTCAATGTCAATATCCATTATAATGATAATTAGTGTCAATGTCAATATACATTATAATGATAATTAGTGTGAATGTCAATATGCAGTATAATTATAATGAGTATGAATGTCAATATGCATTATAATGATAATTAGTGTGAATATGATAATAAATGTATTTTAGGTGTAACCAGGAGTAAGTGAACAGGGAGAGGGAGAGAATCTCACTGACAGATAGAAGGAAGGAAGGAAGTGTTTTAATTAACGACGCACTCAACACATTTTATTTACAGTTATATGGCGTCGGACATATGGTTAAGGACCACGGAGATATCGAGATCTAGGAAAACCGCTATCGCAACTTCATTGGCTACTCTTTTCTATTAACAGCAAGGGATCATTTATATGCACCATCCCATAGACAGGATAGCACATACCACGGCCTTATGTGTACCAGTCATGGTGCAGTTACCGGACATATATATATCAATGTATATTTGATATAATGTATGTGTACCTATACACTGCCATAAATATAAACACAACAGTCATGTAAATAATTGTTGGATCAAATGAAATAATTATTTACAATGAACAATCGTTCGGTCCAATGAAATCATTCGTTACAACTACAATACCAAATAGCATCCCACAAATAAAATTCGTCAAGACAAATGAGGGTAAACGTTTCTCAATGAATAATTTCTGATACTTGTATTAGTTGAATATATTAACACCGCAGCCGTATAGCAAATTCCTGGATCAAATTAATTAATTACAAATGTACAATCTAATCAAATTGTTCATTACAAATACTTCGCAAATATCATGGACAATAGTAATAATAACTTATTTGACTCCATTGGTGGCCTCGCTCGATGCGAGGTCGATCTGGGTTCGTTCCCCGTCAGTGGGCCTGTTGGGCTATTTCCCGTTCCAGCCAGTGCACCACGACTGGTATATCAAAGACCGTGGTAAGTACTATAATAATAATAACTTATTTGACTCCCTTGGTGGCCTCGCTCGATGCGCGGTCGATCTGGGTTCGTTCCCCGTCAGTGGGCCTGTTGGGCTATTTCCCGTTCCAGCCAGTGCACCACGACTGGTATATGAAAGGCCGTGGTAAATACTATAATAATAATAACATATGTGACTTCCTTAGTGGCGGGGCGAACATAGCCCTTCGTTGGTGGGTCCGTTCAGCTATTTCGCGTTTTAGTCAGTGCACCACGACTGGCATATCAAATGTCTTGTTATGTGCTATTCTGTCTGTGGGGTGAAAAAAATGTTGCGGGATTTCCCTCTCACTATATGTCAAAATTCCCAAATATTTGACATCCGATAACCAATGATTAATAAATTAATGTGCTCTAGTGGTGTCGTTAAACAAAACAAACTTAAGGGATTTCATGTCGATGCCTTCTCGCGAAACATTATGAAAACTATGCTATTTCTGATGTGAGTGCATTCCAACATATCCCCCCCCCACAACATCTCTCCGTCCATCCCTGCTTCACCGTATCTGTGTGTAACGGTTAACCTGAACTCAACTCATCCCCATGTCTCGTGACACAGTCATCTTCTTTGAAGATATACTTATTGTGCAATGAATGAACGATTAACAGTTTAGTGTTTAGCAGGTACACTGACTGGCTGACCTGTGGAACCTAGAAGGCCTTAGTGAATAACTGACCGTGTCACTATCCACTGACAGCTAACGATAATATTAACCTCTGTCCTGAAGAAACAATACAAATGGTCGGGGGGAGGAGGGGGGAGGTAAGCGTACTTGAATCGTATTTTGGTATAAAAAAATAAATAAATAGATAAAGGACGGAAGGAACGAACGAATGAACGAAAACACAGAGAAACAAACAAACAATAAAAACAGAAACAAACAAATAAATGAATAAATAAGATACAAAAAAAAAAAGACCCAATAATATTACCATAAACACGTTTGATATAACAGTTGTGGGGCACGAACTGGAATGTGCATTATGAAAACTTAAACATTTACATTGTTATTTTAATTTTATTTGTTTTGTTATGAAAGTGGTTTAAAAGTGAATTATACGTTTTTATATGCAAATGAGGATTATTTGGTATATAATTGAATTCGAATTAATGGGTGAAATCAAGTAGCAACAACAAATAGGATATTTATAGGCGAGGTCAAGGTCACCAAGATGGAGGCTGGGTGTCGATGTTTTTCGCTCTCGTGAAAACCCTAGATATTTATACAAAGAAGATCGGAAAGCTCGGATACAACCTGAAAGCTTATATGGGGATCGAGAAAGAACATTTAGTGGTTAGAAAGGTAACTCCATACGTGTAGGCTTGATGTTAAACGTTTTTATCATATCTCATGTGGAAGAATGTAAATGTAAACAAGCCTCCATTTATATACCCAAGCCCCCAGACCTTGAACCAAATGAGACCAATATTATTTGTTTAGTATTTTCCCAGAAGCATAAAGGAGCATAAATGAACTCATCTAAAGGTAAAAAGAGGGATTATACAAGTGGCTCTAGCTTCGAGGCAATGGAACAAATAAGTCAAACAAAAACAAAATCTAAGCCTGAACCGAGGAAGTCAAAATCAGTGGAGGAAAAACCGGCCGACAGTAGTGGACAAAAAGTCATGACAAGTTTTACAAGAAAAATATCCACGACGTCCAACGAACACTTGTCAGCACTATTAAAAGAAATGAACGAACGTCAAGAACGCATGGCCAGGAGACTTGACATGTGCATTACGGAGAGTGAGTTTAGAAAATATATTGAGAAAATAAAAACAGATATAATTGAAAGTTTAAATGAAAAGGTGGAAAAACTTGAAAGTTGTATTTTAGATTTAGAAATAAAACAAGATAAACTGAAAAAAGAAAATGAGGGATTGAGAAAACACAATGAACAGCTTTCCGGTCAGTTAAAAACAGCTGAAGCGAATGCAAACATGGCTTTAATTAGAACTAACAATCTGGAACAATATACGCGAAAAAACAGCATACGTATCTTTGGGGTGACCGATAACAATAAAGAGGAAACAGTAGATGGCACGATGTCAAAGACGGTGGACGTTTTGACTAAAATCGGCATGAATGTCACTCATACTGATATCAGCATTGCCCACAGGCTTGGTAGTTATAACCAGGACAAGCCGAGACCGGTGATTGTTAAATTCGTGAGAAGACGACACAAGATAGAAGCCATCGAGAAACGCAGAAAACTAAAAGGTACACGAACAGTGATTACCGAAGACTTAACAAAAGACAACTATATGCATTTGATTAAAGTGAAAGACCATCCGAACGTCGAGTCAGCTTGGACACGTGACGGTGTTGTGTTTGCCAAGCTAAAAGCTAACGGCAGAATCACGAAAGTTCTCAGTATGAGAGATGTTCAATAACTGTGTTAGAAAATAATATTAACAAGCTGCGTAATGACATTGGGGAGCTTAAACTGATTAGGACTTTTACAGTAGACAGTTATGTATATATGTTTAAGTATGTTTAATTAATATTTTAGTGTTATTTTATAACTAAAATTCAAACGTTTAATGTCTTATTATTACCATATCTACCTATAAACCTTATTATTAATAATACTATTATTATTATTATTACTATTATACGGCTTGGTATAAACAGATATACAAACTATACGCACGCATATTACATGTGAAGCATTATATTTATTCAGTTTCTAGGAGGAAGCTACTCATTTTCAAACGAAAGCTATTATTCGATGAGCAACGTGGTCAAAATAACATAAGATTGTTCTACATTAAAATACAATTTTATCCTTTATAAACTGTTTACATTGAGGTAAACACTTACATCAAATATTAAGTACCTGTGGCTTTCATATAGGATGATTCATCAATATGGTTAGTAAGTTTGTTCTAACAACTGTAGTAAAGTTACAACGTTTCATCAATATCATTTCCGTCAATAATGTTAACATATCAAATATTTATCTATGTACTTATATTTATTTATACATTATTATTCTAGTTAGATGATACTTGCGTGCATATATAATTCTGCTTCTAGAAACGTGTTATCAGTAGAAGGTCTCTGTGGATTCATAGTATTATGATCATCATCATTATTATTATTATTATCATCATCATCAACATCACTGTTATTATTAGTATCATTACTATTTGTACTATTAACTTTATTATTATTATTATTATTATTGTTATTATTAACATCAACATCATCGTCATAGCGTGACTCATCAGTAAGTTGGTATGGGTGGGCATGTTTTATGTATAATACCACTGTTATATTTATTTCCCCATATATACAGTGTGAAATTCAACTATTAGTCCATATAACATTTAGTAGTCATATGTTAAATCCTCGTCTAAAAGATAAGCAATTTATACATCTAAGATTTTATATTAACAAAATTTGTTCTTATTAATTATATATAGATACTGACTTATATATTTAAGAAAAGGTTGTTTGGGGGTTTGGGACTCGTTTGACCTATGACCTATAAATCACCCGACCTGTTTTTAATCGTGGCCTTTCTCTTCTTTGTTAGCTTTTCTTTGTTCTACTCCACTCCAGCACAGGGTATGTTTCAAGGACAAATTACAAAATCCATAAGCAGTGACTAATATAAATATTCTGTCCCTAAATGTGAATGGTCTTCAATCAAACAATATTAAAAGACGAGATGTCTTCAATTTTTTACGTAGTAAAAGGTCCTCCATAATTTTCCTGCAAGAGACACATAGTTCAGTTAATGAGGAGAAACAATGGTCAGCCGAATGGGGATATAAAATTTATTGTTCTCATGGAACTAGTAATAGTGCAGGCGTAGCGATACTAATTAAAAATAATTTTGAGTATAATGTTATTCAAGTAATAAGTGATAAAAATGGTCGTTATATTATTTTAGATATATTAATAGAAGATTTCAGGATATCCTTATTAAATTTATATGGCCCAAACTCCGATTCTCCAGAATTTTTTGACAATCTTAAAAAACATTTAGAAAGTCTCCCAGGTTGTGTTATTATGGCTGGCGACTGGAATGTAGTTCAGGATTATTCCTTAGATACTTATAACTACAAAAAAGACAATAATAAAAAAGCCCGCAACTGTATTTTAGAATTAAAAGCATATCTTGATCTAAATGATCCTTGGAGAATTTTAAATCCAGATAGACACCAGTATACCTGGAGATTAAAAAATCAGAGCAAACAAAATAGACTGGATTATTTTTTAGTATCTGAAGATATTCTTGCAATGGTTAAAACATGTAATATTGGTATTAGCTACAGATCCGATCACTCCATTATCTCGCTAGATATATCACTTAATCAAATAAAACATGGACCGGGTTATTGGAAATTTAATACAAGTCTGCTTTATGATAGCGAATATACCCGACTGGTCAAAGATACTATTTCTGAAACAATAGACGAATACCGTACATCAGTGAAGATGGACAAGAGATGACCTTCTCCATCAATGACCAACTTCTGTTTGAAATTTTAAAGATGAAAATTAGGAGTTTAAGCATATCATATGCAACTAAACGAAAACAAGAAAGAATAAAGCAGGAAAAATATCTAGAAAAAGAAATATTGAAATTAGAATCAGTATCTGGATCGCTATCGGAAAATAAAGTTAAACTGTTACAGGACAAAAAAACTAGAATTAGAAAATTTACGTACTGAAAAAATAAAAGGCATTATTTTCAGATGTAAAACAAAATGGTATGAAGAAGGTGAAAAAAATACACAGTATTTTCTAAATTTGGAAAAAAGAAACTATATAAGCAAGAATATGGCGGAAATATTTAATGATAAAAATGTATTACAAACGGATAATGTAGATATTTCGAAAGTTTGTTCAGCTTTTTATAGGAAATTATACTCCAGTAATTACAATCAAAATTCTAAGGAAAAGTTAAATAATTTTATTAATGTTGACACAAAATTATCAGATATCGACCAACAAATTTGTGAAGGTCCTTTGTCTTTTGAGGAATGTACTAACGTGTTGAAAATTATGAAAAATGGTAAAAGTCCAGGTTCGGACGGCTTTACAGTAGAATTCTATAAATATTTTTTGAAAGATATTGGTATATATGTTTGGCGCTCAATCAATTACGCTTATCAGTGTGGTAACTTTTCTGATTTTCAGAAACAAGGCATTATAACTTGTATCCCAAAAGAAGGTCGGGACAGACGGTATCTAAAAAACTGGCGTCCTATAACATTATTAAATGTAGATCGTAAAATTGCTTCCAGCGCTATAGCCTTTAGAATGAAAACTGTTTTGTCAAATATAATAAGCGAGTCTCAAACAGGATTTTTAAAAGGAAGATTTATAGGGGAAAATACTAGGATTATATATGATTTATTGAACTACTGTGACAAAAATAAAATTCCAGGTTTACTGCATACAATTGATTTTGAAAACGCATTTGATACTGTTGAATGGGAATTTATAGACAAAACATTAGAAGCATTTAACTTTGGACAGTCCTTTAGAAAATGGATACAATTATTTT